>CAWUFW010020112.1:0-162081 GCA_963921515.1 Calotriton arnoldi
CTCCGCACTCCGGCTAGGTCGCCTGCATCGCAACCTGTCAGCACCGCATCGAGCATCGTCTCACCCTGCATCGCACGCCTTGGACTCACCGACTCTGTCTGTACGACGCTCATCGAGCCGCTGCCTGCACCGCATCGAGGGACACCGCACCTTGCATCGCTCCGTCTTGCACCGCAACCGCGACGAACGCCGACCGGCTCGTACACTCCGTACCAGCCACAACGAGAAAGGTACTGTAACCGAGTCTGGTCACGACTCTGCTGGCCCGTATCGACGCGGTCGGCTGGAACTGTTAGACTCTGTGGTTTTCAGCATCGCGGTAGGCTCAGATGGAGCTACCGACTCGTACGAACTTTGCTTTTGTGCTATTCCCGCAAAGAAGAAGTTACCGTATCAAGTATTCATTCGTAAAGTATAGTATTGTGGAGTTTTGTCGTAATTGGTCTTGTCTTGAGTATATAAAATATTGGTTATTTTTCTAAACTGGTGTGGTGTCCGTTTGTAGTGCTTACACTGTATTACTGTTGGTTATGTGCAAATGCTTTACACACTGCCTCTGAATTAAGCCCGACTGCTCGTGCCAAGCTACCACGAGGGTGAGCAGGGGTTACTTCACGAGTGTAACACCCTTACCCTGACTAGGAAGAAGGGTCCCTACTTGGACGAAGGTGCAAACCCTTGCCAACTAGAGATCCCATTTCTAACAGGCTCTATCCTATCTAGGCCCCTGTTACTGGAACAAGCTCCCTGTGCAACTAAGACAGTGCACGGAACATCTCCATTTCAGGAAACAGCTCAAGACCTTCCTCTTTCGCTTCTGATTTCTAGCAGACAGCCTTCCCACAGGTGGCCCGTCTCGAGCGCAGATACCCCTTCGGGGGTCGATTCTGGCGCTTTATAAATAAATAAATAAATAAAACGTACCTGGCGCCGCCGGCCATGTCCCACATCACATCACTCCTACTGGCCTCTTCCTGGGTCCCAGCAACATCTGGGACAGACTGCTACCCAATGGGCTGAGCAGGCAGGAAAGACGCTCTACTCAGGTCATGGAGTCTAAGGGGTTTCTACAGCCCGGCTGCTCAATGCAGCCGGGCTGGAGAAACTTAAGTGTGCATGTGTGTTTTAGTCGGCCTGAGAGGGCCAGCCAAACACACATGAGCACTCCTCCACCACCATCCCATGCCCCCCCCTCCTTGCACAAGCTGGCTCAGAGCCGGCAAACGAAAAATAAAACGATGCTCAGGCAGTGGGGCGTTGCTCCTCTGCCATTGCGGTGGAACCACCACTGGCGGTACTATACCAAGTGGTAGCACATAGTTAAGTGAGTGACGGTCACCCTGCTCTAAATAGGAAACAGCAATCATTCCGTTTGACCTGACGGCCTGTGACAGATGGTTCATCAGGTTGAGCTTAACCCAGTGAATCCAGCAGAGAATCTGCCAGTGTAAACCCAAAGCTTTCGCTGACTCTAAAAAGAGCTCTAAACTCTAAGGCCCTGATTCCCAAAGAGCCTCAGCCAGGGCCGGACTGGCCATAGCGGACACCGGGCGTTTACCCGGTGGGCCGCGAGAGTGGGGCCGGTCTTGGGCCCCTAGGGGGCTGTTTTTATTACCGGGGGTGGCAATATCGGCCCCCTGTAACAAAATCGGCCAAAACCGGCCCTAGCAAACAGCTCTGCCGCACCCCCCCAGCCCCACAGGGGGGACGGTCGAGCAGTTTACCAGGGCCTGTTACGGTTCCCAATCCGGCCCTGGCCTCAGCACTTGCGGCGGAGGCTTCTCAGTCCTGGTGGGATCTCCGTACTCGTGGCGGGATCTCACATTGGGAAATTACAGAGCGGAGATCCCACAACGACTGAGAAGCCTCCGACACGAGTGCGGGGGCTCTTTGTGCATCAGGCCTAAATAATCACCTCAGTGTCAAAACGGTGCCTGTTTTCCTGACCAGCATCAGTGGTCGGGTCGATGAGGTTTTGCAGAAATGCAATGATATTCTCAAATGTGTTGGTTTATGGTATTGCTCAGACTGTTTGGCCATGTTCTAGGCGCTATGTTGAGGTATTTGAGATATTTATTACCCCCCTCCCCCCAAAAAAACAGTGTTGTTCACACTCGCGTTATGCGCAGGTAAAATAGTACATGTTAAGCATTTAAGAGGAGGAAATCTATCAACATATCCACAAGTTACAGGAATACTTTCTAGCCAGGTCATTAATATTCACTAAACTATGAAAAATCAATTATTTCAGGTGAGTTTATAGGTCATAAACATGAATGATGATATCTCTTCATAATTAACTATTAACAGCAAGCCCCTTCATAGCTTGTTTCCCGCTGGTCGCGTTGATGCCTCATATGCAAATGTGTGTATGAGTACAGCAGGTAATTGGCGAATTCTTATCTTTCGCTGGTTTATCTGCTAATTGTGCTCGTAGAGCTGCGACTAATGCCTTCCGGTTCTCAACGTCCTGCTGTGCAATGGCGCAGGCAGCCTTAGTGCAGCAATATTCGTTGAAGGCAGACAGGACAAGAGTGCACGAGGACCATTAAGAAGCATGGTGAGTTACATCCAATGCAAGCTCCTGAAAACTGTCGTCAGAGTATTAGTGCAGGTTTGCCCTACACAGGAAAACTTTTTTTTATTAAACTTTAATCCTAGGCGCCAAATTTTTAAAACTTAGAGATGGTTATAACACCACATTGTAGAATGTTGTTGATCATACCTCTTGTTGTGATGGAAGGCAGTCCTAGGGGAGAAGCAATCAGGCCTCAGGGTAGAAGAAAAAAAGCTTCTTGTAAGCCGGGGAGTGTTGGCAGGGGACAAGCTTTGGTGGTCTGCTCCATCCTTCCGGTCCCAACAGAATGCACTTTTTTTTTCGCTCAGCGGATACAAAATTTGGCTCTGCAGAAACAATGTTCCTAGATACTTTTCCAGACCTTCATGCATTGTAATATTTAATCAACATCTGTTGCAACACCCCTAAAAGCATATAAACTAGATGGCATTGTAGACCATTGATGTGAAAATTTTGCCGAATATTTTTTTACCGAATTAACATAATTAAGGAGGTGGGGTGGTGTGGGTTAATTCCCTTCCTCTCTTCCAATCCCTTCTGTTGATTTATTGAGGTTGCTTGCACACTCTCGTTTTGCTCTATGTTGCTGGTAGTGAAATATTTCTATGGCTGCCATTACTCCAAAAAAGTACGGAGGTAAGTGTTACAGGAGCATGCAATATCTGTGTTCAGCCCTCTCTATCCAGTTGATCAACTACCAGCAGTTTAGTCTTTCAAAATCATTGTTAGGTTTCACACACATACCTGTGTGGAGGCTATAGCCATTAAGATCCTGCAGTCTTTAGCTGATACATTAGCTGTAATTGACAAATATACTACTCAGAAAACGACACACATCACAAAAATCTAATTGCCAACATAGAGCAAGTCCCTCTTGAGGTCATATCCACCCCCACTCCCTCTGCTTCCCCGTCAAAGTATGAAAGCCCAAGTAGAGGATGGAGACGGAAGGCGAAGAAAGATGGAGGTGAGTAGAGTTAGGTAAAGAAGACAGCACAAACAGAGGCCATACCTAGAACAGTTTCATCTTACTGATGTTTTCCTTCAGCATTCCACCTTGCTTGCTGAGCGCTGAATTCAGCTGAAGCAGCCATTCATCCCACAAAGTCAACGCCACATTGTCAGCTACACCTTTGCACTGAACACTGATTGGTGCTGTCTTGTGGCTGGCTCCCATGTTCCCACTTCTTTAGAAGTCACTGTGTAACACATTTGTGTAAGCGTAGGGGCCCATGTTTTTTGGTCCCTACTGGGATCATGTCTGAATTTGTATTTGTAATGCATACTCATCAATTTCTTATTATTGTTGCATTGCATCAGACTATTTTTCTGTGGCTACATGGACTACTCGTTTTATAGACATCGGTTAGGAGTAACTATGGGTACCACTTGCAATTCTTGTCTTTAATACCGTTAGCATTGCTCCTCCTACTGCTGGTGTGAACTGTTCAACAATTTTACCTTATAACTTAGAAGAATTTCTGGAAGTCGAAATTGTCTTGTGGGGCAAGGCGGGATGATGTGGCTGGCTAGGGCTCTATGGAGCCAAATAGGAAGAATTTAGGGTCTCAAGAAACCTTGGGGTATAATCACAAGAACGTGTGATAACTACCGCAAGAGTAGCGTAACGCAACTTTCAATATCGCAGCCTAGCACGGGAAAATAACCCCGTGTCAACGTGGAATTCACAACAAGGCGGTAGCATGCGATAGTCTGCCGAAACCGCGGACATTGTCCGCGATACAACCACCACGATGGAGATAAAAGCACAAACCACAACACCAAAAAACACGCGATGGGCCAAAGCACGATGAGGAAATCAGCTGCAAGTAGCGCCAGGCCTGCAACACACACCTGGCAGGCGTCAAAAATCACCATAAAAGTAGAAAATACACCCACACACAAACTGACCAACACCCAAGCACCATGGAGGCAGCCGGATCAGGCGCAGAGGACGAGCACAACCCCACAAGCACCCCGGACGACCAGCCTGGGACCTCGGGGACAGGGAAGGGCAAGGACAAGAAGACCAGGAAGACCAAGTTCAGTCCGCAGGCGAACAGGATCATAGTCACGGAGGTGATGGAACACCATCAACAACTCTTCGTCACCTCCAACGTGTCATTGGGCACCAAAAATGGAATTTGGCGGGACATCGTCAACAAGGTGAATGCCGTCGGAGAGCACAAGCGGACAATGGACGAGGGCAAGAGGCGATGGAATGACATCAAGCGGAAGACCAAGGAGAAACTCAGCGCCAACCAGAAGGCAGCAACACAGACCGGAGGTGGGGGCCCAGCACCACAGCTGGAGCTGGATGATATGGAGGAGCTGGTGTCGACAGTCATCAGTATGGATACTGTGGCTGGAGTCGGGGGACCGGACACTGCTCGACAGGACACAACACAATCGCAACAGGGTGAGTGACCACCAGGTACTAGGGGGACAGGGGGAGATGGCCACAATGGCACACATGCACAAGCAAGCAGGGCACAGTGCACACCCACAATGACCCTGGGTCCTCGCCCAGACCCACAGACTGTCACAATGTACAATGCCATGCTGTCTGAATGTCAACCTGTACCATGCGGCTACATACATGTGGACACATTGTAACACACCATCTCCCCATCACATCGCAGGGGCATTGTCAACACCTCCTGCAGAGCAGTCACAGCCACTCTTCACTGATGACGAGGAGGAGGACAACACCAGCATCGACACCCAAACCATCCAAGACATCATTGACCTCATCGGCCAGCAACCTCCAGGATCAGGGCAGCCCAGCTACATCAATGAGACCCCACCCACCACCCAAACCACCCAGCAGGAGGCACCCACAGACCCGGCACTCTCCCAAGACCCCCAGGAACAACAAATGGCCTTCCAACACCGTGTGCTGGAGGGCCAGAGGGAGACGGCCGAGCAGGTGCGGGTGGGGTTCGACCTCATGGCTACCAAACTGGATGCCATCCTTGGGTGTCTATGTCTGCCCCATGGTCTCCAACGACCCCTGACTGACATCGCTGAAGTCATGACGCGGAGGGAGGAATACCTGTCCACTCAGAGTGGCCCCAGCGATGCCAGCTGTGAGCTGGCCCACATGCGGAGGCTCATGGAGGACATGGTGCAGATGCAGGCGGAGAGGATGGCAGCCACCGCTGCACATCAGCGAAATGTAGCTGGGATCTAGCAGGCCCTGCATGTCTTCATCATGGCATTGCTGCCACAAGGCGTGGCGATGATGAATGCTGCTGCCCCCACACCATCCACATCTCCGCCCCCTGGTGTGTCAGTGCCTCCCAGTGCGGCAGGCATATCCACTCAGGCACCTGATGTGTCACTGCCACACAGTGCGGCCGACAATCCTCCTCCGGCCCCTGATGTGTCAGTGGCACACAGTGCCACAGCAGGTACTGCAATACCCACAGGTGGGGCAGAGCACACATCCGGGGACGAGGACGTGGATGGGATTGAGATCAGAAGGAGGTACTAGCATTCATTTCCGCCACCTTGCCTGTTTCTGCTTGGTGCCGCACATGGCCTCAAGACCTACCACTGACCCCCGATACACTCCGATGCACTCACCTTGGACAGCGACATGGACTGCCACATCCTGTTTGACGACCATTGACACGGCGGACAGTCTGCGGACTGTACCCTTCCCCTTCCGCAGTACAGGTCATCCCCAGATGTACACTGGCTGGCCCTCCACGGGCCCATATTGTGTAGTGTGCTCGGCATTGCCCTGTACCGCTCCAGCTGCATGACTGCACTGGATGTGCAAATAAACATCTAGTGACGTACTGCTGTCTAATGTCTTACGTCATCATGTATGGATGTGGGGACAGTGCCTTCCCTTGTGTAAATGATGTTCATCCTGTGGGATGCCAGTCAGAGGGTGCGACATTGCATTTTGTGTACCGGGTCCCGTGAACACTACAACAGGGACACACGCATCAGTCACTTCCTTGTCCGGACATGGACTGGACCACGCCCAGATCCCACGGGTCATTGTTGCAAGCCCTGCACTGGTCCGGCGTACGGCAGGCCAGACCACTCCGCTTACGCCCCGAGAGGGGGCCCTCATTGCTATCCGTCGCAGCCGTACTCGCTGGTGGTGTGCAGGTCACTGGTCTAGTTGTCAGCATGTCACAGCCACTCCCTGAGGGCAGGTTTTCACACACACCACACCCATCCGGCACAGGCGTCACAGGCCATGTGACACCGCCAACATAAGGGGCCGACGACGTCACATTCCCCTCTTCCGGTGGTGACTGGATGACGGACGCTTCACGGTTCGCACTCATATAGGGCCCATGAGTTGTTGCGCACAGGGTTAGTGGCATCCGAGGCCTTGAGTACGGCACGGGCCTACCACCACGTGGCGCAGACTGGGGTTGCACAGGGTTAGTGGCATCCGAGGCCTTGAGTATGGCACAGGCCTACCACCACATGGCACAGACTGGGGTTGCACAGGTTTAGTGGCACACGGGGCGTTGCGGACGGCACAGGCACCCCGCCACGGGACGGTGACTTTGGGTGCACTGAGTCAGTGGCACCTTGAGCTGCTAAGCGGGTGTGCAGCCTGCGATGATGCCCCGTCCCGGCGGTCCGGACAGCTCAGGTTTTGTGTGCCCTGCTGGACCGCAGTGTAGGCCAGAGCCAGCGGGCAGCGTGGGCCTACCGCCACGTGGCATCGCTTCCGGGATCCCAGAGTTGGTGGCACCCATTGGGCTGCGCGGGTGTGCAGCCTGCACTGGTATGTCCTCTGCCATGGAGTAATCAAGACCCAGCACCAAACGTGAGACCTGGTGGCCTGCGGAGCGGGGCTGCATGATGTGGAGGGTGCCATGTCCGCGGGCCCCAGGATTGTGGCTTGCAGCGGCACGTGGTGGGACCTCCTGTCTACGCACCGAAGGTGAGCATTGAGGCCTGGTTGTGCATGGGCGGGCATGCTCCGATGGGCGGCTGGAGGGGTTGGGGTGCATCTGCCTGGGTGTGCATGGGCGGGCAGGCGATGTTGTCTTGTGCAAGTGTGTGTACTGTGCCAGTCATGTATCTGGGCTCTGTTTCAGCTGACGGCTCTGACTCAGATGTGTGACCTGGTGTCCTGCTATGCATACCGGCACGTGGTTGGGGACACACTGGTGGCAGCAGGTGAGCAGTGTGGCCTGGGTGCGCAGGGGTGGCACGTTCTCTCTCTCTCTCCCTATCTTCCTTTCTCTCTCTCTCCCTCTCTTCCTCTCTCTCTCCTCTTCTCTCTCTCTCCCTCTCTTCCTCTCTCTCTCCTTCGATCTCTCTCTGTCCTCTGATGTGCACAGGACACACCTTCTCATCATGTTTTTTGTCTTACAGGCTGTGACCTACGTATTGTCCCGAGGGGAGCGGCCATGTGTCTTCATTTCATTTCGTTGTTCATTTTAATAAAGTTTCATTTGTTGCTTCGAAAGTGAATGTGTGCTGCTCATTTCTGTGGCAACACATGCATGTCACCAGTTGTGATTGTGCGACATCAAGCGGAATATTTTGTACATGTTTAGATGTGGCTGATGTGGCATGTCTTTGGTCGGGGGGTGCCAGGGAGGGGTGGTGCTGGGGGTGGTGGTGGTGGGTGTTGTGGCCCTCTTGGGTGTCTGGGCCGCATGATGGGTGGCTCCATGGCATCTGTTGCCCTTCCGATGTAGCCCTGGGCTGTGCTCCCTTTTGGTTTGCAGGCTGCCGTCCGACTTTACACCAGGTCAGAGCAGGTGTAGATTTCCTGGTGCTAACGCGCATTATCGCCTGTTTTGTGTTTTTATCGCCGATGTGGCTGGTTGTTGTGAATGTTGAGGTGTGTTTTTGTCGCACCTTTTGGCACGGGAACGCCCACTCTGCATCTCATTAGCGATAGTTGCGTGGGTCCTCTGTGGCGATGTTTTTTGCGGCTGCTATCGCGGGTAAACTGGTGCTGTGGACTGTTAACAACGGCTTGTGAATGGGGAGGTAAATTTATCACGACTTTGGCTGCGATAAAGTGCCGTTAATTCGGCGATAGGTCCTTGTGAATATGCCCCCTTGAGTTTTGGTGCCAAAATCTTTGAATAGACAAACTTGAAAAGTGTAGCCAGTAATTTTGCCTCACTGCCAGAACAACTTTGCCGCCCTTTTTGCTCTCAAGACTACCTTCAGAAATTGTAACGCTAAAAGTCCAAATGGAGGTAGAGGCTAAAAGCGACTGAGGTGCAGGATGAGGCTAGATGCCTTCTGACAGAAGCTTCTTTTCAGACGGTAAAAAGGTCCTTGCAGGGCAAACCAGAACATCTTGTTCAAAAGAATTACACCTCAGCACCTTGTCATCTGATGGCTGAAAGAAGCAGGGATGGTGAAGATGGCTGGCAGGGGGGGGGTTGCTGGTGTTCCCTCCTTGATGGCTGATGTGCAGAGGCTTAGCTTTGTAGGGTTGGTGTTTGGGGTGTGACACCCCCAAAATAAGTACGTTCTTGGGATGGTATTTGGGTCTGGGGTCCATGAGTCATGTCTGCTATGTCTGTGTTGGTTTTTCTTGTCATCCTGATTTCACTAAGAGGTTTTAACTTGTTTATTTGTTGGATCAGGAACTTGAGTATGTTTAGGACCAGATTTACAAAGATTTTGTGTTGGGGTTGCATCACCTCTTTGATGCAGCCCCAGTGCAAAATCCTTTTCGGTATTTACAAAGCACCTAAATGTCGATTTGCGCAGCTTTGTAAGAAAAAGTAACACAAAGCAGGACATTGCGCTGCCTTGCATTACTTTGCGTCAGGTAGGCGTTCCAGGGGCGGTGCATCGGGGTTCCTGTACATTCATCGATGGATTTTGATGCAAACTCATATTTACATAGGCCAGAATTTAGAAAGATTTTGTACCAGTGCTGCGTCACTTTTTTGATGCAGCCTCAATGCTAAATCCTGTTTGGTATTTACAAAGCCACACAAATGTCATTTTGCGTGACTTTGTAAGAAAAGTAATGCAACACAGCACAATACCCTGCTTTGCATCAGGTAGGCATTCTGTAAGTGGTACATGGGTGTTCTCATGCATCTATCTATGGATTTTAATGAAAAGCCATAGTTACACTGTGACATGGGTTTGTGCCAAAATTGTGCATCTGCCTGAAGCTGGCGTAACAAGGAGAAATTTCTTTATTTCTCCTTGTTATTTCCTCATTATTAAAGTTTCCCAGGATAGCTTTTTGTGTAGAAAGGTACAATTCCTACACAAAAACTATCCTGACCATAAGGCAGACACTCTTGCACCATGGTGCAAGGGTGCCTGAATTGGTGCAAGACAGCCCTAAGAGATGGGTGTTCTACTCTCTTCAGGTGACGCAACGTAGTGCAGCAACTTTGCTTGCTGAACTGCGCTGCAACACTTAAATGCAAATACACCTCTTAGTGAGTAGTTTACCAAAAAAAGAGAAACCACACCCAAAAAGGAACTCCTTGAATGGAAGCAAATTTACTACTTTTTAGAATCCACAATCATTGGCATTAGAAGGCTAGGCACGCTACACCGGTCTCAGGTTTCCAGGCATACTGTTGACAACCAAACACCCAAAAGGTGATAGGACAAAAGATTACTAATAGTCTTAACCACTGGAAATCCCTCAGGGCAGCATTCCAAATTATTGTTTTACACTAACTGTGCCACTCTAGACAGAGGGCTTTATTTAGGATTTACATTTTGCGTGACTTTGTAAGAAAAGTAATGCAACACAGCACAATACCCTGCTTTGCATCAGGTAGGCATTCTGTAAGTGGTACATGGGTGTTCTCATGCATCTATCTATGGATTTTAATGAAAAGCCATAGTTACACTGTGACATGGGTTTGTGCCAAAATTGTGCATCTGCCTGAAGCTGGCGTAACAAGGAGAAATTTCTTTATTTCTCCTTGTTATTTCCTCATTATTAAAGTTTCCCAGGATAGCTTTTTGTGTAGAAAGGTACAATTCCTACACAAAAACTATCCTGACCATAAGGCAGACACTCTTGCACCATGGTGCAAGGGTGCCTGAATTGGTGCAAGACAGCCCTAAGAGATGGGTGTTCTACTCTCTTCAGGTGACGCAACGTAGTGCAGCAACTTTGCTTGCTGAACTGCGCTGCAACACTTAAATGCAAATACACCTCTTAGTGAGTAGTTTACCAAAAAAAAAGAGAAACCACACCCAAAAAGGAACTCCTTGAATGGAAGCAAATTTACTACTTTTTAGAATCCACAATCATTGGCATTAGAAGGCTAGGCACGCTACACCGGTCTCAGGTTTCCAGGCATACTGTTGACAACCAAACACCCAAAAGGTGATAGGACAAAAGATTACTAATAGTCTTAACCACTGGAAATCCCTCAGGGCAGCATTCCAAATTATTGTTTTACACTAACTGTGCCACTCTAGACAGAGGGCTTTATTTAGGATTTACATTTTGCGTGACTTTGTAAGAAAAGTAATGCAACACAGCACAATACCCTGCTTTGCATCAGGTAGGCATTCTGTAAGTGGTACATGGGTGTTCTCATGCATCTATCTATGGATTTTAATGAAAAGCCATAGTTACACTGTGACATGGGTTTGTGCCAAAATTGTGCATCTGCCTGAAGCTGGCGTAACAAGGAGAAATTTCTTTATTTCTCCTTGTTATTTCCTCATTATTAAAGTTTCCCAGGATAGCTTTTTGTGTAGAAAGGTACAATTCCTACACAAAAACTATCCTGACCATAAGGCAGACACTCTTGCACCATGGTGCAAGGGTGCCTGAATTGGTGCAAGACAGCCCTAAGAGATGGGTGTTCTACTCTCTTCAGGTGACGCAACGTAGTGCAGCAACTTTGCTTGCTGAACTGCGCTGCAACACTTAAATGCAAATACACCTCTTAGTGAGTAGTTTACCAAAAAAAAGAGAAACCACACCCAAAAGGAACTCCTTGAATGGAAGCAAATTTACTACTTTTTAGAATCCACAATCATTGGCATTAGAAGGCTAGGCACGCTACACCGGTCTCAGGTTTCCAGGCATACTGTTGACAACCAAATACCCAAAAGGTGATAGGACAAAAGATTACTAATAGTCTTAACCACTGGAAATCCCTCAGGGCAGCATTCCAAATTATTGTTTTACAATAACTGTGCCACTCTAGACAGAGGGCTTTATTTAGGATTTACAGACAGAGTAAAGGCAGACAATGTAATGGAGGACTTTTTTGTCTTTCCTCCCCCCACCAAATTTATAGATGCCCACCAGCCTGTTGGACATCTCTACACATTGACAGGAACCACCATCAATGTAGGAAATGTTTAATGTACGGCTCCTTCAGACAAGAAAGCTGACCATCAACATTTTCCAAACTTTTTTATTTTTCAATATCAAACTCCCAAAGCGGGAGATTTATATTAAAAAATAAAAACAACTACTGACACTCCACACCAGTTTTCTGCCATGGTGCTGGGGTCATTTCTCTTTTTTTTCACTCTTCCCTCACCACCAGGATATACCTGACAGTGACAGTCATTAAAAAAACAAGTCCATCTGACCGTCTGCTCTAAATAGAGCACACAGTTGGATGACTTACTTACAATGGCACCTATTCTCTCAGGCTGTCGAAGGAAGTTTTTACACAGACGGAATGAAGTTTCTCCTCCAGCATAAATCTTGCGATCTGCCCGACTCAAAATTGGGTGGACCTTCAGTTTGGCAGCTAGGGTACTTCGTCGCTGCTGCAACTGAGTACCTGTCTGCCAAATTCTAAAAAAGCCCAGAAGGCCCACCTAATGCAAATCAGTACTGACCCTGCTCCTCATGAGAACAGTCCACCCCGTACCTTAGTCACCTCACGCATTCACCCTGTGGCGCACTACTTTTTTAGTTGGAAAATGTGAGATTCACCCCCTATGAATCTCACTATCTAAGCTATGCCCCTGCTGATGTGTGAGTGGGGATATTGCCTCATCTTGGGACTCAGACGTTTTCTAGAAACAAAACAAAGTTCTATGTGCTTGCCAGGAAAGCTGAAACTAAGCAGGATGGAAGAAACACTATTTACAATTAACCATACTTGTTCTGTAGATATATGTCAACTTCGGACTTTAGCACAAATTCCTTATTCACTAAGAAAATAACAAAGGACATACAAATAAACAAAAACTATGCCCACAGTTATGTTGGTGCCACTGTGAGGTCCAGTATACAAACTCTACCACATAGAACGCTTCTAATCCCAGAGTGAGGATTCATGATGCAAGAATGAGGTTTTGAGTGCAAGTGGTTGTGCTTGGGAGCTGAGCAAAGTTGTAGAGCTTTGGTCCTCTACAGCAGCGGAGAAAAAAAGGCTGCACAATAGTTGCAGGATACATTGAGGCTCTCTGAGCCCTACCCTGTGATACGGGGGTAAGGAGTCAGAGGCTAGGAGGCTACAGATGGGAAGCATGGGTATGCTGTCAATCCCTATTGGTCAGGCAAGGCAGCAGGCAAAAACCCAATAATGAAAGAAAAAGAACCAAAGGAATGTAAAAAGGTATGAGCCCTCCAAATAATTCCTGGTGGGCAAATAATAGTTTGGCACTTTCTTGGGTCATCAGAATCCTCCGTTGATGGATGATCTTTACCCCCACCCAACCCCCCCACCCGTCAGTGAGATAAGTAAGGGGTTGCCTCTGAAGCTTCTCCGACCCCATACAAATGAACGGAAGTTCATACATTCTTGCAGATTCCTGTGATTTTCACTGGATGAAGTGGTGGCAGCCTCAGTGGGGCATTTTGGGAACACAGATGGACTCAGGGTTTCTCAGGTGAAGAAAAGCCCATGGGTCATTGATGGTCCATAGTCGGGGGAAGGTCGAGGCCCACGAGGCCCCTTTGCGACTTTTGGATTTTCAGCACACAGAAGGCCAGTTTCTCTTTGATCTTCGGCGTAAGTTGTGTTTGTTTATGGATTTTTTCATTTTAATGCTCTGGCAATTGATATAGTTCTTTATTTGGCAATGTTCTTTTTTATCACCGATGGTGCTGCTTTGATAAAGGTCTTGCTAGGTGCTTTGCAAGAATTATCTTTAGGCAAGCTGGTCAATTTAGAGATTTTCACAAGACCTCTCTATACCAGTCACATTCGAAGCTCCTTGTTCGTGTACAGGAAGAGGTTTCTTTCAATCTGTGACACAATATAAAATAATGGATTCCTTGTGTATTAAAGCAGGCCTCGAATAACGTTAAATTGTTAGCACACCCAATAATATTTGGTTGTTCAATACTTTTTTGTTCACCCACTGGCACGGGACCCCCAAAGCACTGCAGTACTAATGTCCAGTGCTTAATTTGGGTAGACGGTTGCAGTGGGAGACCGGGACTTACTGTTCATCACATGACTGAGCCAGAGGAAGGGACGGAAAGGCAGAAATGGAGAAAAAAGGAGGAATCGGAACATAGGAAAACAGAGACAAAGAGAAAGCAGGAATTTAAAAGAAAATCAAGGGTCTGATAAAAAAAAAGACAGGGATGTATTGTGGTTGACGAAAGAGGCATGAGGTGGACTCAAGATTAGGCAGCCAATGCATTCCGCATTTAGCAGTGTCGCAACAGGCGCTTAAAATCTTTCTGCCCATGAATTTCTTTATTCATTTCTCTTTTTTTACATGCTAAGCACTGCTAATGTTGATGCAGTTCTTTTTGGCAGACAATGCCTGTAGCTCTCAGCTGTACTTACAGTAGGGTCCTGACTGTCTACTAGAGTCTGGTACCTGGGAGGAGACTTTGGAGGTGCGGCCCACATGCACTGCAAGGGTGGGTGCTATGCCCCTGGTTCTAATGCTCTCTCCAGCAATCAAGCATGCAAGAACTGGTGGGCGTAGGGACCACTTTAACAGCTAGGAAGGAGTCTCGCTTTGTAAGTTTAAAAATGTTGGCCAGAAGAATGTCAATCAGATAGAATTATCACATAAAGTACATTCGGTGTTTTGATTTTCATTAGCATCAAGTTTATTTACTTTTAAAGTGTAGAACATCAAGTTAGTCGTTTTGCACACAGTTCATTTTAAGAACTGTGATTAGGTTTCAAGATTATGGGAAGGAAGGATTCACTATTCTTAGGCCAGCAAAATCAAAAATAACAGGAGCAAGCAGCAATCAATGCAAGTGTGAAACATTGATAGCCATCAATTAGGTCTGATTCACAGAAAAACCCTGTGATATGGCTGATTCGTAGACTAATGCATATGCTTGGCGGCTACTTACAACTTTTCGCACATGACAAAAATCTAGCTGTATGTTAAGGGAATCTACAAATCTGCTTATTTCGTAGATTTCTATGCACAATTTCCTCTAACCCTGGTCCTGAGGAATGTCCGTAGAGTGGACTAAACACAAGCATCTGATCAGGGGAAATGTGCTTTTGCACTATTTTTTATTTTCTTTTTTTATGTATGGAATTAGCGCAGACCTGTTGTTAAAAAAATCATAATAAATAAATATACAAAGAGAGGCTTTCAGGCAGCCCTCTTCATCAATTAGTCTGTTGCAGTGTCATTCACAATTTGCTTCCTCTCACCACAGAATAGGACAATGGGTCAGCCTACTTCAGCTACTGGCTCCACAGACTGTGATTGACTGCATTTTTGTGCTGAGCACAATGTGCACCTCAGCTGCAAAAGTAATCCCCTTAAGTGTCATGGACTGATGCCACAATATACACTTAATACACTTTTTGCCAGCTTCAATTTTTTTATTTCTAATTAGGAGCCCATAGAATATGAATCTAATACTTAATGGCAGCCTAGTTATATCATTTATTTAAGGCTTTCATTTTTTTGCCAGTGGCGCGAGCAAGAAGAGAGAGGAGTAGCAGATACCTACATGCTTGTATTACACGTGTATTCTCCCATTATGAACATTTGGTCTACAGTGATGACCCCATTATGTTTACTTAAACAAAAGGGAAGTAGGCGTTGGCACTGAGTGGTCAAAAAAAATGCCTACAATGTAATCATGTACAGTAAAATACCACACAGCTTCATTATGAGTGTGTACAATAGTAGTTCTTCAAAAGATACAAGACGCAGTCTGGTAAGATGAAGTATTATTTAATGTATCCCCCATTCACAGTACCAGCCATCAACAGTCATCCTTAAAACTCTCACCAACACTCAACTAAAATCATTCTAGATGATGGGGGGATCCATCTCAGCTTATACGGTTGAAGGGAGGATACCACACTTCTTCCTTTGTTTGGAAAGAGCAGATAGATACAAACCAAAACCAAATACAAATAATTAATATATAACTTGTCAAAAAGCTTTAAAAACGACATAAAAAATCTATAGGAACATAGGCTATGTACATTCATTAATGTAACACAACGTCTCGACGATAGCATGTTTTTTGGACAACCCTAGAGCTTTTACTACTCACAGGATTCTCACACCTCACTACAACATCTCCTTCACACACAGACCTCCATTCAGCATTCTCATGCACCTCCACACTCCTACCCATATTCTCTATGGGACTTACAACTCCCATAGATTCTTGTTCCAGATACACCCATTTTCAGTTTTGATGGTAATTTTGAACACTTTAACCACTTTCATCTTACTGGTAAATTTAGTCCAGTTCCCACAACCACTGGAGCCTTGAGCGTAACCCAGTTGCCTATTTCTACTTTCACCTTAATTGCACCCTTTATCATATCAAATTTGTCTTTCATTTTGTGTTGTTGGATATCTAAAGTTCCCTGCATTCTCCTGGGAATTGATCAAGTAGGGTCTTACTCCATTCCATCCACTCTGGCCAGATTTGTGTAGAGGAAGTGCATTCTTTGAACAGTGCAAAAGATGGATTATTTGTTGTGGCATGTGGAGACATCATATTGACTGTCAATCGATGTTGTACTTCTTGTTTCCAGTGTAAACCACATGTTTTTGCAGGTTTTATGCTTTTAGGTAAAGTTCTGTTCATTCTTTTCACCTTACCATTGGTTTCAAGATGGTACATCGAAGAACTTTTATATTTAATCCCATACGTCTCCAGGTAACCCTCGATTTCTTTTGAGCACAACTGACATCCATTGTCAGGATGTAAATATCTGAGATAACTCTCTTCTTCCCATAGATACGCAGGCAACTCAAGACACACTAATTGTAATTGCCTCACTTTTAGGCACTTGTCTCTGTTTTTGCATTCTACAAACATCTTTACCATCCGTTCCACATCTTTTTCTAGATCTAGCCAACAGAAATCACACCATAGTCTTTCCATGGTTTATACAACCCCCATATGTTTTTCATGTACCAGATTCCACAACTTCTTTTGCATACCTTCTGGCGGTATCAATCAAGTGCAACACAAAAAGATGCTTGTGAGAAGTTGGCCTGGCATATGCTGTCCACTAATTATAGTGGGCACCTTGCACCAGTCCAAACAACCCCTTATTGGAGATAGGTTAAAGACAACCTTATTGAAAGCTATCCTAGTGGTAGCTATGGAGAGCAGCCTTCAGGCTAAGTCTTGAAGGAATGTAAAGCAGCTTGTTTTACCAGTCTATAATCTCTTGAGTGATCAAATGAAAGAGCACCACACCAGGTATATATTCAAAATATATGTATTTATTGCTAAACACACCCCTCTAGTCTCTTTATGAGGCTAGAGTTCGAAGTACATAAGTTAGAAGTTATTTAAACACAGTAATAGCACAAATACACGTTTGGGCCCTAGGGGCGTACCAAACCATATACCAATAAAGTGGTATAAGAACCACGACTGAACTAGACACTAGGCCTAGAGCCTCTAGAAGTGCTTGGACCACAAGGAACCACCCAAGGTAGTGACACAGGGGACCCACGGGAGACGCGTGCAGTGTAAATACACAACCGCGATACGCCGTTGACTTCTATGGAGAAAGTCGTGATCGGGAAATTAGAGAAAAGGGACACTTAAAAGAGGACTTGGACCAAACCCTTTGAGATCTAGGACTTTGAAGAGTCTCTACCCACGGGAGCACCGGAGTACTCGTGTTACCTCACCCAGGGAAGCCGGGTGCATAGGTGCCTTTCGGGGTCGGGTTTCGTCGTCGATTTGAATGGCGATCTGCTGCAAAGTGCTGCTGGCGACCAAGAGAAAAGTGTCCGGGTGGATCCAAGAGTGGATCGGAGTTCTGAAGAACCTGAAAGCAGAGGGGACAGAGTCTGGGTCACTAGCCAGTGACCAGGAAGGCGATAGACAGATGCCCACCGATGTCGAGTGCTTCAGGTGCGTTGACGGTCGTCTTGACTCTTCAGCCACGAGGTCCAGGAGGCGTTGTCGGCGACCAGGAGCAGGATTCGGGCTGGTACACGATGTTTGTCGAGTGCTGAGGTGTCGGCGACCGGATTGGACCCAACAAGCCTTGGCAACGGCAAGTCTCGATGCAGAGGAAGATCGTCGATGGTGCAGACCAGCAAGGTCTGGGGAACTCACCCTGCGAAGATAAGTGAGGGCATGCCTGGAGCAACCAGGATGCCAAGTTAGAAAAAGATTGGCCTTCGTTAAGGGCTACTAGCCAACGGGCTAGCAACCGCAAAGGAGCCTCGTGACGCCGCACGTGGATCTGGCTTACAGGACACTCGTGGAGTGGGGGCCAGTGACCTTCGGTGCAGGTAGTGCTGGAGGCTAGGGCTACTCGGAGCCCAAAGCACGACTTCTTGGGAGACCCAGAAGAGGATGCACTTGCAAATGTGCTTGGTGTCCAGGGGTCACGGTCTCAAGTCACCCACGATAGCCACGGGCCTCAGCTTTGCTGGGGACTCAGGGTAGCCTCGGAGAAGTCTGAGAATTTACCTCTGGTGATGCGATGACTTCGGCGTCCGACGGGAGCTTCAGAAATGCAAACCGGACAGATGCTTCTTTGGTGCCTGCCAAGCAGGGGAGTCACTCCTTGACCCCAAGGGAGATTCTTCTGTCCTCTAATCGTGAGTAGAGCGTCGAAGGTCCAGGATTCAGTTTCAGAGTTTCGTCCAGGGATAATCTAAAGTCCTAAGGACTGGGTTCCTATCTTTATACTAAGGATAGGGGTTGGACTACTCTGTGGCCCCACCTATGGGTGGGTCAGGGCAGAGGGTGGCTACACCCCTTTCCCTTTGTCCAGTTTGCACCAAAGCAGGGCTGCAAGCCCCTGATCCGGTTTGAACTGGGGTATGCACAGGGACACCAAATGTGCCCCCAGTGCAGGACTTCAAAGCACCCGAAAGTGCTCCCGCCCAGCCCCAATACACATTATCCTGTCTGGGGAGGTGGTCACACCTCCCTGGGATAGGAAACCTATTGTCCAGGCCTCCCCTGCCGGAGTTTCGTCCAGCAGCAGGAGGCCAGACTCGTGTCTGTGGCAGCAGCATCCATTTTGTGATGCCAGGGCTCTGGAAAGAAGTTACCGGGCTAGCCAGAGTTAACATGTCTTTCCCTCTAGAAGGGTGGAATGCTACCCCCGCCGCCAGGATTGGCGGGGGGTAGTATTCCAAGATGTTTGACACCAAACACGACATGTTTAGGTGCAGCCATTCCAAAGTTAGCATTTTACAGCGAGGTTATAATGGGCTTAAGAGTATATGGTCAGGCTGCACTACAAACAGCATCAGAGATGGTCTCCGAACGCTGCAGAGGGGCCCTGCTCATGCAGGGGCACCCTCTCACATAGGAACCATGCACTCTGCCTTTAGGATTGATAAGGCCTGCCTTAGGAGTGACTTATAGGTTTATATGTGTGTATGTATTTAGTGATATAGGGAACCTATATCACAGAAAGGGTGCATGCACCACCTTACCCAGGCTGCAGTAGCAGACCTGTGGTGTCAGTTTGGATGGCCTTCCAGGGGTGGCATAATACATGCTGCAGCCCCTGGCAGGCCTCTGAGGTACCTATGCCCTTGGTACATAGTATACCATATACTAGGGACTTATAAGGGCACTCCAGATTCCAATCAGTGATGTGCCTAAGGCACATGGAAACCATTTTAGAGAGGAAGCAGCTAGGCTGGGGTTCCGATTAGCAGGGCCCCAGCCAGACTAATGTCGAAAAACAGTGAAGCATCAGCAAAAAGTGGGGGTACCCATGTGAAGCAGATCCTACTCTCCTACAATGCTCTTACAATTTATTTATTTAGTTGTGAGTTTCTTAAACCACAACATGACCTGAGAGTATCAAAGCACTGTTCTGAGTAAAATAAACATACATAATACAGAGTAACAGAGTAATTATAGATAAATAGCAGTTTAAGCATGTCAGTTACTATAGCAGTTTAAGCAAGTTGCTTACAACTTACTAAGGTAGGTTACTATACAGTTATGTTATAGTTTGATCATGTTGGTGAGAGTATATTACAATAGATACAGTTACTTAACAGAGTAAATTGAAAGTTAAAAGTTTAACAGTGTAAACTGAAATGTATGTAATGCTACAGTTGCATAGGATGCAACTAAACAGTCTACATTTGTAAGTTAGAGGTATTATGTCTGATTAGGCAGAGCCATACATTACAAACAGATAGGTAATAATGTAGGCAGGGATTCACAGGTAACACTCTAGTTGCTGTTATATCCCGTATAGAGACCCTAATGTAGGCCCGTTCATACATGCCCTAAAATGGACGTAGTCATATTTACCCTAATATGGTCATATTCGTACTTGCCCTATTATGGTCATAGCCGCATATGCCCTATTATGGTCATAACCATACATGTCCTATTATAGTCATGATTCCGTATATAGGCATGCTCTTTCACCTACATTGGTCCCATCCAGTACACAACGTGCTCTGAGGGCTGAACGTTATCTGCCTTGTGGTTTTGCAGGCACCAGGGTTTTTCCCAAACACAGGTCCACACTGTACTCATAAATTATGCATGACTCTCTAAGAATATTCCACCTGCATAATATGTATGTACAGAATTCACCCCTGATGTCTTCCTAAAGCCTAATAGAGGACCAATACAAACCATGCACGAAGATCAGTGTCTTCAGGGTATAAATACACCACATCTTGCCCCGGTAAGACAGAGGGAACCGAGACTTCCATTCTGACACACTGACCAGAGACGCTGAGGCTCCTGCATGCAGTCGCTCCAGCTGACAGCGGTCTGACACAACCCGGACGGGGTGTCCAGCTCGAGACCAGGACGGGGTCCCACACTCTCTCTATTCAGGTATGGGGGTTCGAATAAATGATAGAAGGATTCTTGGCTATTAGGATTTTAGACCTACACATACACTTAGGTACACTTAGGTACATCTAGGGAGGCATCGTAGGAGTATGCACCTTTCTCTCAATGCATTTTATATTCATGTATGTATTCATGATTACTGCACTATGGTAGAACTGTACTATCCATTCCTTTTTATCGTACTGCTGATCATATATCTCTGCTTTTGTCTGCTGATTGCTGCAGCACATATATTGTACACGAGAAGAACAACTGTGCAATAAATACTTATTGTAACACGCCCGACTGTTTCTTCTGTGTAC
The DNA here is from genome assembly GCA_963921515.1 of Calotriton arnoldi. Taxonomy (NCBI): domain Eukaryota; kingdom Metazoa; phylum Chordata; class Amphibia; order Caudata; family Salamandridae; genus Calotriton; species Calotriton arnoldi. The sequence continues at coordinate 21,077 of CAWUFW010020112.1, forward strand.
CTCTCTGAGACAAACAGAATGAGTAAGCACGAATGACTGAGCGTAAGGTAGTACATTGTTTCCACGATTCTGAGGGAATCAGGGTTGTCATGATCTAAGGTTGCCAGAAACTAATCTCTCCCCGATAAGAGGAGACACTAGTGGCACTGTGAGCTAGCTAAAGCAAAAAGTAGGATAACATACACGGTGGGGGTGCACAGAGTCAGTCTGCCACCAAGCCCGCAGTATATGTTTTCCAAACGTGCTGGTCCTGCATGGGTAATATAGGAACTACACTACATGGCGCCGCCAACGTTGGTTGGGTACTTATTTAACAGTAGAATCTGAGTAGTTCAGTCATGCTATTCTCAGAGAACCTACTCACAAAACCCCAGAGACGTCTGGAGTGGGTGGGCACAAACTCCACCGCAGCTGAGTAGTACAAGATATCCTATTTATTGACTGTTGGTTATTCAAGCTTGAAGGACAATTAGTTCCTAAAATTGTGCATAACACCTTCAACTTCTTCCTCTAAACATGCCTGATTCCGAGGCAGGAGACCAGAGAGTTGCAACAGACCTCTTCGGTTTAGGAACAGAAGACCCTGAAGATGCAATACAAATTGCACCAAATTTCAGAAGGGCAGTTACCATAAAACATTATAGAAAGTGGCTTAAGAGCCAGGAGTGGTAATGTAATTTTCGTGATTGAGGCACACAAATCAAATAAAACAGAGGTGTTCTATTCATGGGTTACATTCCCAGTAGCGAATTCAATTACTGATTTATTTCACTACTACCAAGAAGGTGAAACATCAGTGGACTATACTCCTTTTGAGGAGATAGAGGTCCCGCTAACCTACCAGGAACATAATTACTGGTTTAATGGCGCCCTACCCCACGTACGAGGAAGAGCAAGATTAGGCCCTCTCGGAGGAGCAGGAGCCACATGGCCCATATTAGCGGCATACACACCACATCCTGACATTGGCACATTGCCACAGCCAGAATTACTCGTACAACACAGAGATTTAATTAAAATCTACAGAAACCTCACACAATTTGTGATGAGGACTTTAACAGTTCAACCTGCACCAGCTGCAGCTCAAGATACTCCAGTCCAAAATACAGGAAATAAAATTACTCCACAAACATTACATGCGGTAATGGGCAAAATGCCAGCAAAACGCAAACAAATACCATTCTGGATAGCTCAGAAAATAACTCAGCTTGAAGCAGTATTCCCGAATACTACCACCAGTGATAAACACAGAATTTTAACAATCTGCTTGCCCATGGGGATCACACCACAGTTAGAGGATTGCACTTCTTGGGGTTCAGTCTTTGCTGCCATTTATACCAGAACACATGGTATCCCGTCACTAGCAGTAGTACCTGACGTATTGAGACAGATACAAAATGAGTACGGAGCAGAGCCTGCCCTTAACTTAGGGATGAAGTTGCTAAACAACTTTGATCAGGTATCAGCCATAATACTAGCTAACATTAAGGGGGAAGCAGCTTCAGTGGCGATCCGCCAACGCCTAAGGGAGTTCAGTCCAGTAGATCAACAACACGAACTACCCAAAATAATTGAAACTGCATATGCAGAATTAGGCAGAGACAGCTTAGGTGGGAATGCATTAAAACCACAACTGGTGGGCAGTCCTGAAAAGGACACTACAAAGCAGACACCTACTTAGTCTAAAAAGAAGTGGGATAATAAAAAACAACAAAAGTCTAAAGACACCAGATCTCAATCCAGAGGTAGGTCTCCTCAACAGGAGCCCTCTGAAAGGAGGTATAACCTCAGGAATAGGGATAATATTAAAAAACCTGACGGGTATCAGGATACTGATACACGTTCCTCTCGTTCCTTTCAGGGTTCATCAAAAAACTCCGAGAGGGAAGGACGGTCAGAACACAGACAAGAGGAGCGTACTAAGTCCAGAAACACGCAACGCACTGCGGACTGCGCACCTAAAAAAGAAGATAAACAAAAATCAAAACCTCAGTTCAAAAAGAAGAAGGTAGCAGGTCTCAAGATCAGACATGCCCAGAATTCTGAGGACACAGCTTCTGAACTGGGAATGGGCTCTGACGATGCGAGACAGCGCGGCAGAAGTAACGATAGCTCACCAGAACCTGAAGGAATTTCTGGTGACAGCGGAGTTGAGTAGAGTATATCACGGTGGAAACACCTGATACTCGGGTAAGTGTCCCACATAAGTTACATGAGATAACACTGCGGATGGAGGGGACAAGCCCAGGAAAATTAAAGGTCTATTTTGGAAGAATTTGTCATCTGGTTATGACATCCTATTAGCAGAACAAGACTGGCCGCCAGCATTTGTCATGGAGTGCCCAACGGGAGAAAAGATAATTTTTCCAGCCTTTTCCGACCTCGTTCCCATACATCTTAAACATGCATATGCGCAGGAGTGGGCGGTTGCCCTAGCTCCGGCATTGTACAAAAATCATGCTGGTTGGGATGAGGATTCAACCCACCACGTGATCCCGTTAAAAGTTTCCCCAAATGCCCAAAGGCAATATCCTATAAAGCAGGAAGCTAAAAAATAAGTCAGGGAAATCCTAGATCAACTAGAATACCAGGGGGTGATAGAAAATTACACTTCACCTATGAACAATCCTTTGTTCCCCGTAGCCAAACCTGACAATACATATCGTCTAATTTTAGATTACAGACATTTAAACACTTGCACAAAGACATTTGCAGTTCAAAATGCACACAGTGCCGCATTAATGAATAACATTGTGCGACAAAAATACAAAACAACACTTGATATCTCAAATGGATTTTTCTGCCAAAATATAGCGCCTGAAAGCAGGTACTTGACCGCATTCAGTGCGTTAGGGTCTCAACGGCAATTTTGTCGACTCCCCCACGGGTATAAGAATAGCCCAGGGTTGTTCTCAGCAAGGGTAACAGAGTGACTCCAAAATTTGGATGAAGAAGCATTGTCCTATGTGGATGATATTTATCTGACGGACGATGACTTACCGAGGCACTTGACAAGGGTGAGCACCATTATAATGGGATTCGCCTCTGAGGGCTACAAATTTAACTTTAAAATATCAAAGATTGCCCACCTTAGTCTCCTATTTTTAGGATACAAGCTGTCAAGTGAGGGAAAAAGCCTAGCAGCTAACTTTTTAGAAAAGTGTGTGCTGCTCCAACCTCCAAATTCATTAAAGAATTTACAATCAATTCTGGGATTCCTAAATGTTGGGCGAACATACATTTTGGATTACGCAGAAAGAGTAAAACCTTTCTACAATTTAATAAAACCTGATTTTTCAGTCAGACAATGGACACAGGCTAATACAAATATCCTACGTTCCCTACAGGAAGACATGATAGCTTCAAAACATTTACAGACACGCGTAAACGCACACAATTTGGTGATCTGAGTAATTGCGGGTCAATGCGGGTATACTTATTTAACTTTCAATGAAGGCGAAACGGTACCAATCGCATACAAATCACACCTGTACACAAACGCAGAAATGCGTTTCACTTCAACAGAAAAATTCTGACAGCAGTTCAGACCGCGGTAGCAAGAGAAAGAGCACGGGCTCAGGGGAAGCGCATAATTGTCGTGACCCCAGTACCAGCTTTAGAAGCGGTCACCAAAGCTAGCATTCCAAATACGAAAGCCTTACATCCGAGATGGATACAATGGGCTAATTCTCTTACTGCAACGGATGTTGAATACAGATTTGATCCAAGTTCAAAAACACAAGCATTTCTGCAATATGAACAAGAATATCCTCTACCAAAGGAAATTTTGCCTCTCGATGAGTATGAATACATTATTTACACTGATGGATCTGCTCAGCCAGCCACAGGAAGCAAGCAAGCTTACAGCGCTGCGTGTGCAATCATTAAAGGTCGCATGCGTGATGGCAAGTTCCCCACACTTATTGTGTGTGATTCCTTTTACTGTGTACAGTCGTACTATGAATATCTACATAATTGGGAACAAAATGGGTTTAAAGATGCTAAAGGTGGCACAATTAAGCATAAAATGCTATGGGAACAGGTAGTAGAGTTGAGAAACGAACTACCAAGGGCTCACGTGATACACACACTGAGTCATCAACGTGATGGCGTTCACGTTGAAGGGAATTCATTGGCTGATGAAGCCAGCAAAAGGGGCTGTTCGCACAGCCGTCCGTAGCTGCAGTCACTCGTTCAAAAACGAGAATAGACGGAGAGATTATGGTAGCTGTCATTGCTTCTCGCAAAGGCAGCACAGCAGTACCAAAGAGATTTCCACTGAAGTACTCCTACAAGTTAGATGCACACAACATTCCATATGCTCAGATTCCTGGAGTGGGGGATAGAGTAATACCAAATATGGATCGTAGGTTAGGTTTAATTCTAGCAGCACACAAAGGGTTAGGGCTCTGTGCATAACAGGACGTTACGGCGACTGTTTCTTTGTTGAAACAACGCTACTGGTGGCCAGTGATGAACGAAAGCTGATTAGAGATTATGTCTTGAACTGCGACATCTGCCAGCAGATGAAAGGGTCCACCACAACACGTCCAGTACAGATACCATTGTTAGACAGCATTAGGTTGTCCGTTCGTGCGTGTCCAGCTCAAATTTCCTCAAGGTCTGGCCTCAGCGCCATGCTGACGCTCGAACTGTTATAAAAGATTTGCGAGTCTTTATTGGCACATACGCAGTTGGCACGTTACATTGTGACCACAGCCCGGCATTTAGCTCTCGAGCTTACAAAGAGGCCATGGAAGGAATGGGCGTAGCATTGCGGTACTCCTCTCCATACCATCCCGAGGGAAATTCTGTTGTGGAGAGGAAAAACCGAGACTTAAAGCAATCTTTAACAGCTAGGGTATTAGGCAAGGGCGGTAGATGGGTCGATCACCTTTATGGGGTACAACGAGCTCTCAATAACCAGCCAAGAAGCTCTCTAGGGGGTGTCACTCCTTACGAGGTCCTATTTGGGACAAGAATATGGGTACCTGATCTTGATTGCGAAGGCACAGTGGCGAAACAAAAACCATTTGATATCCATGATCGTTTGGCTGTTTTACAGGATCTAAATGAATCCAGGACACAACAAAGTAACGTGCTCCAGAACCAGGCTGCCACTGAGGAAGTCAAGGCAGTAACGGCAAGACCTGTCTGGATCCCAAAAGTCGGGGATCTGGTCAGAGAAAAGATTGCAGACAAGAAAGAATTTGGACCATCCTACAGAAAGCCTGTACCGGTCCTAGCAATCCAAGGCACAAGAACTGTACTGTTGCTGCCTCTTGACTGGAAAAAAGGAGAAGATTTGTCTCAACAGACTTAATCAAACCACACTATGTGGCCGATACTAAACAGCAGGCCACGTGGGCTCCAGAGTAGCAGACACCCTCCTCTTGCTACGATCCAAGAAGTTCAAACAGAAAGACTCATCTCATTTGAAGAGCCACCTGTAAGGAATGAAGGACTAAGCAACAATGCTATGGAACTCGTTCCACTTCAACAAGAAGTTCCATCTTCAAGAAGAAAATCAACTTAACAACCAAGTTGCAATCAGACCAAATACAGATGTCTACGTCAAAATGCCTCGACAAGAGCAACATCAGCGATTTCAACAAATCCCGATGCAATTCCAACAATTGATCGAACTGCTTCTGGCTATTTCATGAACTTTGATACGTTTTCCCTGGACCCAAGTGAGCCGGAAACGACGTCAGCCAAAAAATCACACAAACAAAGACTCTTTGACTTTATGAACTTTTTTAGAAAGACTTACCTGGTGTCACCTTGGATAGAACTATGGTGTATCACCGGGATTTTATTTTTCATTTTCTGGCTAGGTTTAATTATAACTTTTAGTATGCTTATTAATGGACGATATCTCCAGCAAAGCTCGCAAGCCCAAGAGGTGAATTTGATTTTAAAACCACACCAGTCTTCACATCGTGAACCCAGAGACTTGTCTTCAGTGAACATCACAGCAGTTCCTATACCGGACGGTATAGTATGGGACAAGATTGATTATGATATTTTCGGTCCGACTGAACTTTTAAAGTTAAAACATGTATTTAAAATTTCTTTAAATGATATCGTTACCTCCAGTACATTTTCTGATGATTGGGACTCTGACACTGTAAATAATTTAATGTCTGATTTAGAGAAAACAGCTGCATTTCCGAACAATGAAATGTTAGAAGGTACTTCAGACTATGATACTTTGTACTGTTACCAACAATATGGTCATCATTTCTTATACAAATCCATTATGCCTAGAAATATATTTGAATACCACCAGTGGGAACACTGCCTGACACCACAAAAAGGTAGTTCAGAAGCGTTTGCACAGAAATTCGCATATTTCTCAGGGTACAACACATCTGACCCAACGTCATTCTATTACAAAGTGACAAAAACATCAGCTCAGAAACTTATGTTAACTAACACCAAACATATTTACTCTGCATCCTTTCTGAACCAACTGTCTACACAGGGTTTCGACCTATGGAAAGACACGACTAGATTCAAAATCAATCTGGGGTTCTAGGGACTAGCAAGTCCAGGGAATAGAAGCACTTTTTAGAGCATGCCTCATTCCACAGCAGATAATATTTCTGAACGAAACTGTGCAACAGACGTCCTGTCTTGGACTAGCCAAGGGCAAGGATCTGAACTCGCCTGGGTTTCCAACACCTTCACAGATGGGCGGGGGCAGAATTCAACTACACCAGGAGGTAGGATTAGCATGACATAACAAAGTACAACAGATCAGATCCTGATTGGAGAAATTGGCTGCTCTGGCCTCTTGACACAAATAAATGTCAGAACAGATTCATGAATACGACCGAAGGGTTTAGTATCCATAGGCCAGATCCACGCTATGTACAGAGACAACACCCGGGGGTAGGGACATCCTATAGTGTTGGGAAGTTGTGCCTTGATTGGCTAGAAACCTCAACACTTACAGAAGTGAAACACCACTTGACCCTGACTCACACCTGACATGGATCTTAGGGATTTTCTACTAGGACCCTAGGAAACAACATCAAAAACGTTTCATATATGCTGGCCTTTATGCCTACTATAATGAAAACTGGAAAATATCCCAACAAGAGGCCGCAGAGAGAATACGGGAATTAGACCGTATTAACTTAGAAAAGGCATTAGCTGTAGTGGATAATGGGTTAACAACTTTGACCTCCAGGATTTACTCCTTAGGCAACATTGTGTCTTCGGCTATCGACATATTAGAACAAGATTTAGCCTTGTTACAGCACGGGCAATCTCAACTACGTTCTATTATGATGTTGAGCTGGACGCTACAATCTTTGCGTGCAGGCTGTGTGCCCTGGCGTTTTATAAACACCACGTCTCTGTTTTCAGAATACAATCTGACTGATAAACAGACAGAAATGGCACAAAGGGGAGCCGAGTACACAATGCTGCGTATTGAGAAGCTGGAAAGATTACCATTCACTGTAGACGAATCACCATCAACAGAATGGCTAATTCACTGCCAAATAACACTCCCCGTTACGACTTTTTAGTTTCGTTGTTGCCTTCAGCAAAGGCAGGCAGGCAGATATGACAGGATGGGTAAGGGGTACACCAAGGAATCTTGGGAGTTACCATATCAATACCGATGCTGGAACGGGGATCGGGAAGTATATCTAAGCGGTACAAACTGCAAGAACGCTCTAAGCGGTTCTCTCATGTGCCAGGACATCTCACTACACGGAGCCTGTAGCGGTTCAGTGGCCAACTTGTCTTGTCACATGACAGGAACCCCGGCTGCAGTGATCACGTCGGTTTTCGAGTTGCTCTCGAATGGGAGTTACTTGATGGTAAATGATCAAGGTTGCTGTGGGATGCTTCCGGGTGTCGCCTATCTGGTCACCGTTAACTCCAGGGTTACTTGCTGTATGCAAGTATTGTTTCCGCCACTGAACACAGTCAGGGAGGCACCGCTTTGGCCTTCACTGAATGTTTCTTTTATACAGTTTGATACTCTGAGCAGACTGAAAGCCATGCTTTTGCAACAACCCGTGCCCTTAACCTCCGCTCGAGAAACCTATGAACTTCAAGTTGCAAGGACCTCGACCGAGATACAGGCACTTATACGTACAAACTGCCCCATTCATTTCGCAGAAATGGTGGGTCGTATCTTCAACATGTCTGATACGAGCGGTATTGTACACCTATTTAAGACCATAGGGTCCGGACTGCTTAACACCTTTCAGACGGTCCTCGGAGTGATCCCAAATTTTATACACTCCATATTGGGAAGCGTATTTGGAGGATTCCCGCTCATCCTATTCCTGATCGCAGGAGTCCTGCTTAAATACTGCTGCTACGCAATGGACGGGCCAATTCCAGAAGGGTTGTTGAACACACTCCTGGAACGGAAGTACCGTGAGTGCATGGTACAACTTCTGGGCTTGCCTTGCCTACGGGAACTCAATGCCTCCTGGTTTCTATCGTTTAGACCAGTCTGGGTAGACTGCATCTTACCTGTTCTTCGATGCCTGCTCTGCAGAGAAGAATGCTCATTGGATTTATGTCTAACATTTCCATCAGACGCGCCTCCGGACATGGATGCAATGCTGGACCCCATAAAGGCCCACGCTCTGCGTTGTCCCCATCGGCTTCCGATTCTGATGAACGCATTCCATCCACAGGTGCCGTTTGCTCCTGCTGGGTTAGGCGACTCATCCACAGGCACACAGGTTACAACTGCCGCACCAGATGCCGCAGCTCCAACTGATGGCAGTGCTACATTCCATCTATGCGCGATTGACGTTCTATGCGAGGCGTTGGATTTGTCTACTGCAGCGGCTGACACCGATATGGATGTGCTTCCCAGCCAGGATGCTTAATCTCGAATTGGCTCATCGCGTCCTGGTAAAGAATTCGGCTTTGGCTCGTTTCAAAATAAACAATCTAAATTTGGAACTTTGCTTAGAAATTGACACTGTCGCTTGTAGAAAGCATGGCCTTCTCCCGCTTATAGTGATACAACTTTATAGAGAGACAGTGATTGACTTTAAAAAAAGAAAAGAGTGGCAACTGGAAATAGCTGAATTTTAACATTTTTATATTTTTTAACACCTTTTAAACGAGTTTTTAAACTCATGTTTTTACCGATTTTTAAAAATATTTTAAATTGTTCAGATTTTATAGTATGGTCCTTATTATCCTTTTCGGAAGAGGAGTGGGTGTTATATCGCTTATAGAGACCCTAATGTAGGCCCGTTCGTACATGCCCTAAAATGGACGTATTCATATTTACCCTAATATGGTCATATTCGTACTTGCCCTATTTTGGTCACAGCCACATATGCCCTATTACGGTCATAACCATACATGTCCTATTATAGTCATGATTCCTTATATAGGCATGCTCTTTCACCTACATTGGTCCCATCCAGTACACAACGTGCTCTGAGGGCTGAACGTTATCTGCCTTGTGGTTTTGCAGGCACCAGGGTTTTTCCCAAACACAGGCCCACACTGTACTCATAAATTATGCATGACTCTCTAAGAATATTCCACCTGCATAATATGTATGTACAGAGTTCACCCCTGACGTCTTCCAAAAGCCTAATGGAGGACCAATACAAACCTTGCACAAAGATCAGTGTCTTCAGGGTATAAATACACCACATCTTGCCCCGGTAAGACAGAGGGAACCGAGACTTCCATGCTGACACACTGACCAGAGACACTGAGGCTCCTGCATGCAGTCGCTCCAGCTGACAGCGGTCTGACACAGCCTGGATGGGGTGTCCAGCTCGAGACCAGGACGGGGTCCCACACTCTCTCTATTCAGGTATGGGGGTTCGACTAAATCCTAGAAGGATTCTTGGCTCTTAGGACTTTAGACCTACACACATGCTAGGTACACTTAGGTACATCTAGGGAGGCATCGTAGGAGTATGCGCACTTTCTCTCCAATGCATTTTATATTCATGTATGTATTCATGATTACTGCACTATGGTAGAACTGTACTATCCATTCCTTTTTATCGTACTGCTGATCATATATCTCTGCTTTTGTCTGCTGATCGCTGCAGCACATATAGTGTACATGGGAAGAACAACTGTGCAATAAATACTTATTGTAACACGCCCGACTGTTTCTTCTGTGTACCTCTCTGAGACAAACCGAATGAGTAAGCACGAATGACTGAGCGAAAGGTAGTACATTGTTTCCACGATTCTGAGGGAATCAGGGTTGTCATGATCTAAGGTTGCCAGAAACTAATCTCTCCCCGATAAGAGGAGACACTAGTGGCACTGTGAGCAAGCTAATGCAAAAACTAGGATAACATACACGGTGGGGGTGCACAGAGTCAGTCTGCCACCAAGCCAGCAGTATATGTTTTCTAAACGTGCAGGTCCTGCATGGGTAATATAGGAACTACACGACATTGCATTGGATGCATCCAGGCAGTTTACAATGGTAGGATTATAAGTAGTATGACTCATTAGGCATAAAGCTGACCATTGTATAATCTGATCGATCACTGCACTAAGTATGTTTCAAAAGTAGATCTTTCAAATTTTTTCAAATTTTTCTTGAAAGTCCCAGAGGAGGGGTTTGTGCGGATCTTTGGAGGTAGTTAGTTTCATATCCTTAATGCACTATCAGTAAAGGACTCAGAGTAGGTTTTTTTATTTTTTTAATCTGGGAGGTTCAAGGAGTAGAGATTTTAAGCTTCTCAGTGTGCAGCTTCCACCAGACAAGGTGAGTTTCTGTGCCAGGTATTATGGGGTTCTGTAGTGTAGTCTTTTATTTGTAATACAGACTATTGTTAGGATGCAATGTGCTTCAATAGGTAGCTATCCAAAAGGGAGTGATGTGATCATAGTGACTTGTTCTGATTTTATAGTCTTGCTGACGTAATCTGGCAGAGGCCAAATCCAGTCTTTCCTTTGTTAGAAACTCCACCAATGGCTTTTGATCAGTAACTGACCTACATTTCATTCCAAAGAAATTTCAAAATCAACCTAGCTCTCAATACGCTGCTAACACCTCTCTTTCAGTTTCAGAGTAATTGACTTCAGCAGCATGCAGTGAATGAGAAGAACAAGGAATAAAATGTTCTTTGCCTCCCCTATTCTGAATTTGGAGTGCTCACAGCCTATTAGAGCTGGCATGAATCAATCAATAGTATTTTCATTAGGCAAGAAGGTCTTTAAGGCCGGTACCCTGGCAGGATCATCTTTGACCAAACAAAATTCATTTTCACACTCATATTCCCAAAAAGTTAGCCATATACCTAGTAACATCCTCAGGTGAGCATCTTACTGGCAAAGTCTCATATAAACTGCCAAAATAACCAAGAAAATAAGCCAACTCACCTTTATTTATTGGATCCTTCATTGATGTAATGGCATCCACTATTCCTTTCTTAGGTCTTAGTTCTTCTTCAGTAACACAATGGCCTAAGTAATTCACTTCGGTGACCCTGAAATTGCTTTTTCCTGCTTTTAAAGCCAGGTCAACCTACATCAATCTTCTTGGCACACTGCAAAGTGTTCCATCATGTTTTCCACAGCCTTACCAAAAATCAGTAGATCAACATGGCAACATTTTCACTCCAAGTAGTCCCTTCAAAACCATGCTAATTGCTCTTTGGAAAACCCAAGTCACTGTAAACAACCCAAACAGCATCCTTATGAACTTAAAGACGCCCATGGGACTGATGAGAGCAGTCAGCTCTTATGAACCTCCTTCTAACACCGCCTGATGGTAAGCTGAGGCCAGATCAAGAGTGGAGAAGAACTTTATCAACCAGACTATAAATTGTTTCTTTATTCATGGGAGAGGAAACCTATCCACAATCACTTCTCTATTCAAGTGTCTGAGGTCGATGTATAGATGGATCAATCATCCTCCTTTCTGGCTGCAATATAAGCCAACCACTCAGTCACTTCAACTGCTCCTTTTTCCCCCTCATCCTGCATAATGTATTAAGCTTATGTTCTACCTGATCCTGCACACTCAGCAGCACTCACTTAATCTTGGAGGAAAGCAGAACTATACCCTTTCTCAATTTTATATTGTGCTTGTACTCATCTAAGCAGACTACTTCTTTGTGAAACAAATCCATGAATTCTAATTCAAAACTCTCTTCTCCTCCAGCCTCTTGCACACGAACTTAGGCACCAGCATTGGGATCATGTCCTGTTAACCCAGGTGTGACCACACAATTATGTTGTCACCCCTATGAAAAACATCTATTTTCCATACAACATGCCTACTTTTGAATCTGTTGTCAGGTACGGAGTCAGGAGGGAACCAAATGTCCAAACCAAAATTAGGGTAAAGTACTGTGTTTATTCGGTTACAGATTTTTCTCTGAAAGTTAGATCAGACTTTTAGCAAACAGAACAAAACAATGGCTTCTTTTCTTGTATGTTCAGGGGTACTTCTCCCTCTCTTGAGGTTGGTTTGCGGGCTTCTTCTTTTCTTGCTTGTCTCCCCTTTAGCTTCTTCAGGATGATAGGACCGCCCATCAAAATAAACAGTACATAGACTCAGTATATCTGGCCATGCTATATTTATAGCAGCCTATAACTATACCGTCACCACACCTGTGACACTGTGCTCCATGTTTTTGGTGCCTATGTAGTTTCAGCGCATAGGTGTAGGTGGTCTTCTTCCCTCCCACCACTTCCGTAGTGACCAATAACGCGAAATATGGGCACTTGCCTGTGGCCACGGCCCTCCGGGGTCATGGGCTGGGTGTCACAGCCTCCTCTCCCTCATGGGGATGGATGGACTCATGTGCGGTGCTTCTAGGGTGTCCTCCGTTAGGTTCCTCTCCACCACCTACGCAGTTCTCATCCTCTGCTTCAGTTTCCTCTCTCTGAGGGTCAGTTTCCAGCTTCCAGGCTTGTTATGGCATCTTCTTCCAACTATCTGTGTTTTCTCTCTAAATGGCATCTCCATTCTCCTTCCAGTCGCGCTCATTCCACACCCCTCTGCTTTCATCAGGGCTCTTCATAGAGCTGTCGGACAACGACGTCATGAAGCATTCCTGGAGTACTGGAAGATCACCGTCCACCTTTCCGTCATAATCATTGGCAGCCATCTTGAAATTCCCCCTTGTGATGTGTGCAGGACTTTGCTGCCTCTCTACTAAGTATGGATGCTCGTGTCATACAGACACAGGCCAACAGGACAGGAAATCTGCATTTCCTTGTAGCGTCCCCGGGTCATGGAATGTCTGAAAAGAGAAAGGCTGAAAAACTAAGAACAATTGAAGAATCTTCATATTGGTGTCTTTATGCGTAGATAGCCATGAAAGGGGGGCATGGTCCGTCAAGAGAATGAATGTATGACCCAACAGATAGTATTGAAGGGCCTCCATGGCCCATTTAATGGCCAAACATTCTTTTTCCATTTTGGCATAGTGCACTTCATGGGGGGAAAATTTCCTCCTGAGAAACATAATGGGTCATAGGTTTCCCTGTTGGTCAAGCTGAGACAAGACAGCCCCCAGACCTCGGCCTGAAGCATCAGTCTGAAGGACAAACAGCTTTGTGAAGTCAGGGCATTGCAACACCAGGGCATGACATAAGAGGTGTTTTAACTGTTGAAAGCTACTTTTTTGAGTTTCTTTCCATTTTTTCCTGGCATTTAGGTACTTCTGAGTGAGCCTGTCTGTGAGAGAGCTGGCAATTTTGGAGAATTGAGGCATGAATCTCCGATAATACCCTGCAAGTCCTAAGAAGGACCGGATCTCTTTCTTTTGTTGTTGGCTGAGGGATATTCTGTATGGCTTCTAGTTTATTGTGTTGGGGTTGCACTGTACCTGCATCTATAATGTATCCTAAATAATCCATATTGTCAGTAGCAAGAGTAGTCTTTTATGGGGGCGTGGCCAAGCTTCGAACCGAGATGGCCGCTTAGAGTGAAGCTCCGTCACCCTGAATTTCCCCACGTCTATCCGTTACCCTGATCCGCTCTTCCCGAAGCCGGAAACGCGAACCAGAGGTTCGGCAGCACTGCATCCTGCCACCCCCGCTCTCGTCCGACGTCTGTGGCTGAAGTTACGGCGGCCCGTGGTCGTCGCCTACTCGCAGCGCTGAAGCCGGGGCCCACAGTGCCGGCAGACTCTGCGATCGTAACGCAGCAGTGCCATCTGTGTCCCATGGTGACGCTGGGCCTTGGGGACGACTCGGAGATCAGCCGCCGCCGAGAGAGGCGTGCGTGACCTACTTACCAGGATTGGTACCTATCGGAGCCGAGTACCCGCGGAGGCCCGGAGAGAGGGCTGTGATCGGGCTGGGGAGCCCTGGACTTGGGTGCCATTTTCCCTCGATCAGCGGAGGTGGAGGCCGAGCACCAGCAAGCGCCCAGAGAAGGGACAGAGATTGCACTGGGCCTACCTGGATCTGGACCTCGGGCCGGAGGCAGCCTGTTGTCGCCCAGTTGGAGACGCGGTGAGGGGCAGGGGGCTCGGGGACATCACTATTTAACTGGGGCACAGGAGAGATCACCCCCCTCCACTGGCTGAGCTATCCTCGCACCCACCAGTGCACGGGAGCGGGGATATTGATAACCCCCCCTCCCCCCGAACTGGGGCAGAGCTTAGCACACAACGAACGCCAGGGCCCGGGAGCCGGTGGAAAAGGCACAGACCCCCGGCCAAGGAGGAGGAGGTGCAGCACGTTCTATCCTACGGCGTTTTTGGCAGTGTGCCATATCCCGGCTTCATCTACACGGCGGGGAGGGTGTCCAGTGGCCGCGCAGGATGCATATAGGCCATGCCTATACAATTGCAATCTCCATTTGCCTGATTTGCCTCTGGCAAGGGCCTGTACCAACGCATATCGGCGCAATGGACAGAAGCAAGGCCACGGGGACACGAGGGCCTAAAACAACACAATCCAACAAATTGGACCGCTACACCATACCTAAGGACATGCTGCAGAATCGACAGTCTAGAGGCGCCTCCCTGGGTGAACAGGGTGAAGATGATCAGGAATTGTCGCTGAAAGATGTCATGGACGCTATCACAGGCGTCAAAACCTCCCTTGAGCACAAAATGGACACTATGGCAATAGATGTGAACCTCATTAGGGCTGATTTGGCTAAACTAAACGAGAAGGTCAAACAAGTGGAACTTACCACAACCAGCTTGATCGGGGATGTCACGCAGCTCCAAGGAGAGGTCCAAGACCTTCAGAATTTCCGCAAATTTACAGAACTAAAGCTGGACGATTACGAAGGGCGCCTCCGGCGTAACAACCTGCGCATTTTGGGAGTTCTGGAAAAGGCGGAGGGGCAGTCCCCCGACCCCTTGCTGCCCCTGATTGTGCTTGTTTTTTTTCCTTTCTGTGCCCCCTTGCTGCCCCTGATTGTGCTCGTTTTTTCCTTTCTGTGCCCCCTTGCTGCCCCTGATTGTGCTCGTTTTTTTTCCTTTCTGTGCCCCCTTGCTGCCCCTGATTGTGCTCGTTTTTTTCCTTTCTGTGCCCCCTTGCTGCCCCTGATTGTGCTCGTTTTTTTCCTTTCTGTGCCCCCTTGCTGCCCCTGATTGTGCTCGTTTTTTTTCCTTTCTGTGCCCCCTTGCTGCCCCTGATTTTGCTCTGTTTTTTTCCTTTCTGTGCCCCCTTGCTGCCCCTGATTGTGCTCGTTTTTTCCTTTCTGTGCCCCCTTGCTGCCCCTGATTGTGCTCTGTTTTTTTCCTTTCTGTGCCCCCTTGCTGCCCCTGATTGTGCTCGTTTTTTTCCTTTCTGTGCCCCCTTGCTGCCCCTGATTGTGCTCTGTTTTTTTCCTTTCTGTGCCCCCTTGCTGCCCCTGATTGTGCTCTGTTTTTTTCCCTTTCTGTGCCCCCTTGCTGCCCCTGATTGTGCTCTGTTTTTTCCTTTCTGTGCCCCCTTGCTGCCCCTGATTGTGCTCGGTTTTTTTCCTTTCTGTGCCCCCTTGCTGCCCCTGATTGTGCTCTGTTTTTTTCCTTTCTGTGCCCCCTTGCTGCCCCTGATTGTGCTCGTTTTCCCTTCTGTGCCTGTTTCCCGCCGCTGCGCCCCTGCGGCCCCACCCCCTCACTACCCATTCGCTGCCCCATTCCCTGCTCCTCCCTCCCACCACCCCATTTATGGAGGCCGCGCAGCGGGCGCGCCGCTGGCGCGCCGAAGGCGCGCCTAAGGCAAGCCCGTCTGCGCCCGTCCGCGCCGTGACCGCGCCCAGCGCCAGACCCCCTGGTCCGGGCATCCCCCGTGCCCGCCACATCAACAGACGCCGATACGACGCCAGCACCCTCCTCGCACTCAACCCCGGAAAAGATCACGCCTGCTACCAGGCCACCCCGAAGCGCACCCAAGGGCCCTTCACCTGCCGGAACTGCAGCTTCGCCAGCACCCACCCCGCCAAACCACCGCCCAGGAAAGAACCCAACTACCTCAGATGCATCCTCCTCAACACCCGCTCCGCCCGCAAACACGCCATCGAACTCTGGGACCTTCTCGACTCAACCTCCCCAGACGTCGCATTCCTGACGGAGACCTGGCTGAATCCCGCTTCAGCCCCCGACATCGCCATTGCCATCCCGGACGGATACAAGATCACCCGCAGGGACCGCACCAACGGAGTCGGAGGAGGCATCGCCATCGTCCACAGGAACACCCTCAGAGTCTCAACCAACACCGACGACACCCTCAGCACCGCCGAACACATGCACTTCCAGATCCACACCGATCCCAACACCACCCTCAGAGGAACCCTCATCTACAGACCCCCCGGACCCTGACCACAGTTCAGCGATTCCATTGCTGACTTCGTCAGCACACACGCCATCACCTCCACGGACTACATCCTCCTCGGGGACCTGAACTTCCACCTCGAGAACAACAAGGACACCAACTCCACCACCCTGATCGACAACCTCTCCACCCTCGGACTCAGACAGCTCGTGACTACACCCACCCACGCCGCCGGCCACACGCTAGACTCCATCTTTTCCGCAAGCCCACACGTCTCCTTCAACCACACCTCCGAACCCCACTGGACTGACCACCACTGCATCCACTTCACCTACAGGAAGCCCACCACGCACCACCGCACCGAAGACCAGCTAACCACAACCCTCGCCCTGAGCCCACCCGCCGAACCCTCCGACCCCGACACCGCCGCCCGCAACCTCAGACAGTGGATCGATGACTGCGCCAACACCCTCGCCCCGCTCAAGAATCCGCCCAACAGCCACACCAGCAAGAAAGCCACCTGGTTCACCGAAGACCTCCAGGCCTCCAAACGAACATGCCGAAAACTGGAGAAGATCTGGCTCCACGAACGGACAGCGGACAGCTACGCCGCCCACAAGAGCGCCACCCGCAGTCACCATCACCTCATCAGATCCGCCAAAAGGGCCTCCATCAAAGACCGCCTAGACAACAACGCACACAACAGCAAAGAGCTCTTCAACATCGTGAAGGAACTCTCCAACCCCAGCTCCAACACCAATGACATCCAGCCGTCGCGAGACCTGTGCGACTCACTGGCCACCTTCTTCCACCGCAAAATCGCCGACATCCACGACAGCTTCAACACCACGACCGCCCCGGCAACCACCGAGACCACTGCCCCCACAACCACCAACCGCCTGCTCTCCTGGACCAACATCAACGACGAGGACACCAGCGAGATCATGAACACCATCCACTCCGGTTCACCGCTAGACCCGTGCCCTCACCACATCTTCAACAAAGCCAGTACAGCCATCGCGCCCCATCTCCGGAAAATAATCAACATCTCCTTCGAGACAGCAACCTTCCCGGAAAGCTGGAAGCACGCAGAGATCACCGCCTTACTCAAGAAACCCAAGGCAGACCCCAAGGACCTCAAGAACTTCCGACCCATCTCTCTGCTCCCGTTCCCCGCGAAGGTCACCGAGAAAATCGTCAACAAACAACTGACCCGCTACCTCGAGGAGAACAACATCCTGGACCCTTCCCAGTCCGGCTTCCGCAGCAACCACAGCACCGAAACCGCCCTCATCGCCGCCACCGATGACATCAGGACCCTGCTAGACAACGGAGAAACAGCAGCCCTCATCCTCCTGGACCTATCAGCCGCCTTCGACACGGTCTGCCACCACACACTACGAACACGCCTTCACGACGCCGGGATCCAAGAGAAGGCCCTGGACTGGACCACATCCTTCCTTTCCGGCAGAACACAAAGCGTCCGCCTCGCCCCTTCCGATCCAAGGCCACCAAGATCATCTGCGGCGTACCCCAAGGCTCCTCCCTCAGCCCAACGCTGTTCAACATCTACATGGCACCCCTCGCCCACGTCGCCCGACAGCACAACCTCAACATCATCTCCTACGCCGACGACACCCAGCTGATCCTCTCCCTCACCAAAGACCCTCACACCGCCAAAGCCCACCTCCACGAAGGAATGAAGGCCGTCGCCGAATGGATGAGGACCAGCCGCCTGAAGCTGAACTCGGACAAGACGGAGGTCCTCATCCTTGGTTCCAACCCTTCAGCCTGGGACGACTCCTGGTGGCCAACATCACTGGGAACAGCCCCGCCACCCACCGACCACGTACGCAACCTAGGGGTCATCCTCGACCCCACCCTCTCCATGACTAAGCAGGTCAACGCCGTTTCCTCATCCTGCTTCAACATCCTCCGAATGCTCCGCAGGATCTTCAAGTGGATCCCCACCGAAACAAGAAAAACAGTCACCCAGGCCCTCGTCACCAGAAGGCTGGACTACGGAAACGCCCTCTATGCAGGAACGACGGCTAAGCTCCTGAGACTGCTGCAACGCATCCAGAACGCCTCTGCACGTCTTATCCTCGACATCCCCCGACGCAGCCACATCACACCCCACCTGAGAGACCTGCACTGGCTCCCTGTCAACAAGAGGATAACCTTCAAGCTCCTCACCCACGCACACAAAGCACTCCACAACTCCGGACCAGCCTACCTCAACAGACGACTCAGCTTCTACACCCCCACCCGCCAGCTCCGCTCGACCAGCCTCGCCCTCGCCACAGTCCCCCGCATCCGGAAAACGACCGCCGGCGGCAGATCCTTCTCCCACCTCGCCGCCAAGACCTGGAACACCCTCCCCACCAACCTCCGACAGACCCAAGACCTACTGGCCTTCAGAAGACTCCTCAAGACCTGGCTCTTCGATCAGTAGCAGCACCACCCCCCTCTTCCCCCAGCGCCTTGAGACCCTCGCGGGTATGTAGTGCGCTTTATAAGTGACATGATTGATTGATTGATTGAAAGACCTTATCCTGAAGCACCTGCAACCTAAAGGCCTCAGCAAATTCTTTGTTATTGAAAGGGCCCATAGGGTCCCCGGCGATCGTCCCAAGCCGGGCGCTCCCCCGCGCCCGATGCTGGCCAGAGTCCTGAACTTTTGTGACAGAGATGTTATCCTCCAGAACGCCAGGATGGGGGCCCCCCTCCGCTACGAAAATGCTGACATTACCTTTTCCCGGACTTCACACAGAGGGTTCAAAAGCAGAGACATTCGTTCCTTGCGGTGAAGAGGGATCTCAGGGAGCGGGGCCTGAAATATTCAATGCTGTTCCCAGCGCGTCTCCGGGTCGAGGCGGAGGGGAGGACTTGGTTCTTCGACCATCCGGAAGCAGCGGCAGACTGGATTGAGCACATGGAGGACGGGAGCCCGTGTGACCGCAGCAACAGGGAGGGAGGAACTCTGCAGCCTCACTGAGGATGATGCCGAGCCTTCATTTGAACATTGAACTGGGTACTTCGGGCCTAGGATGGGGTTGGATCGGGTGGTGGGCTGACTTGTTATGGGAATTTTTACAGCTGTTGACTCCCACGAACTTGGCACGTTTATCTTAATTGGGGAAGTACACTTAAGTCAGCTGGGGAAAGGGAGGCGGAGTGCTCCACCCCCCCCTTTTTCTTCTACTTTTAGTTTTTCACGGGGGCGACAGGCACTCTGCAAGTTTTCCGATGGGCAGTTCTACACCCAGAGTGCAGGGCAGTGGGGAGGGGGGTTGTTGGGAGGGGGAACTTTGTTTGTTTTTAGTTGTAGTTCTTACATCAGCAACACGTACGATAGTGCTCACAGAGGACGTGATGACCTTTCCTAACCCATCATGGCTACACAGTGGGACAAAGGTGTTAAGATGCTGAGCTGGAATGTCAACGGACTGGGGGATAAAATCAAACGCAGTGTGGTCCTCCAATACATTTAGTGTCAGGCCCCTGATATTGTATTGCTTCAAGAAACCCACCTGATCGGTAACGTGTGTAGGGCGATGCATAGATGGGGATACACCATGTTAGCACATGCAGGGTTCACTTCCAGTTCGCGGGGGGTGGGTATCATGATGAGGAAATCCTTCCCGCTTGCAGTACATGCTACTTGGACTGACAATAGGGGTAGATACATTGGGGTTTTAGGTACGTGGGAGGGACACCCCATCACACTTATGTCGATCTATGTGCCGCCTGGCTTACAAGCCACCACCTTCAGAGACCTTGGAAATATCCTGCTCACTATTTCAGAGGGCCTGTTAATACTTGGGGGTGACTTTAACTAAGTGGCATCGGACGAACTAGACCGACACCCCCCCCGGGAGGTGGGAACAACGGCATGCTGGGATTGGTGGATGGGTGGCGGACTTATCACCCAAGCACAGTGCAGCACACCTTTCATTCGGGGGCGCATGGGAGCCTCTCTCGCATAGACTACTTCTTAGTCCCTGCATCTCAGGCCACGCACATGCATGAGATTAAACACCTGGCCAGAGGTATTTCGTATCACTCCCCGGTCTGGCTTCACTTAGTTCTTAACCATAGGCAGGTGGGTAGAGTGGCCCCTATTAACCCATGGTATCTGCGGGATCCTAAAATTCGCAAGGAACGCATCAAAGCCATAGGCAACTATTTTATGGATAATGACGGATCGGTGACCTCCGCTCAGACGTTATGGGAGGCCTTTAAGACGGTGATCCGGGGTCAAGTCTTATCTCTGATCTCCGGAGCGAAGAAAGAAAACCAGAAAGAGATCGCTAGCATAGAGACTGAGATTAGCCGCCTAGAGACTGACCTAGAATTGGAAGTCACACCAGACAAACTCCATTATCTGAAGCTCTGACAGTAGGAATATAGAGCATTAGTGACCGAACAGGCCAAAACCTTGGGAAGAAATACACAAGGGAGGATTTACGACTTAGGGGATAAGGCAGGTAAATTATTAGCCTGGCTTGACAAAAAAGAATGGGCGAGCAGGCTGGTGCCTGAACTCCGTGATGAGAGCGGCAACCCTCTCACAGATCCGCAAGGCATTGTGGACGTGTTTGCTGACCACCTTCGTACTGTCTACTCTGCCGTCGCTCCCTATTCAGTAGATGACTCCCGTGAACTTGTTAGCGGACATTGCACTTCCCAAGCTCTCGGTAGAGGACTGCGACTTTCTAGAGAGCGCAATATCGCCTGACGAGATAGCGAAAGCGATTAGATCCTTAAACGCTGGGAAGGCCTCTGGTCCCAATGGTCTCCCTATCGAATTATATAAACTTCGGCCGGACAAACTGGCCCCACATCTGCGGTCCATGTTTGAAGAATCCAGAGACAAAGGGACACTCCCTAGAGATCAGAGGACTGCCACCATAGTCACTATTCACAAGGAAGGGAAACCCAAAACTGACTGTGCATCATATAGGCCAATCTCTCTCTTGAATGCTGAGCCCAAGATTCTGGCTAAGCTTCTGGCCAATCGTCTGGTCACTGTGATTGGGGATCTAGTCCACCCGGACCAATCTGGTTTTATCCTACATCGTAATACAGCTCTTAATTTGCGTAGAGTCCATGGGGTATTGGGCAGAGTGTCCACCGTCCAAGAACCAGCCATAATAGTCTCCCTGGATGCTACCATGGCCTTTGACACCATCGAATGGCCATATCTCTGGGCAGTACTGGAGAAAATGGGGTTTGGCCCGAAGTATATTCAATGGGTACAGCTCCTATAGGCTAAACCTTTGGCGCAAGTGGTGATCAACAATAAAAAGTCGGCCACTTTTGAACTTAGCCGTGGGACACGTCAGGGGTGTCCGCTGTCCCCCCTCTTGTTTGCCTTAGCGTTGGAGCCACTGGCAGCATGGGTACGTAGGAACCCAGTTGTACGGGGCCTGCGCTGGTCCCCGGAGTGGGAAGACCGCATTTCACTCTATGCGGATGACATCCTACTTTATCTGGCCTCCCGAGAAAGTCCCTGATAGCGGTTTTAGACATTCTGGCGATTTTCTGCAGATTTTCCGGATACTCTGTTAATTGGAGTATGTCCCTGTTGTTCGTTCTAGCGGGAGAGCCGCCTATTCCACCGAAGGGTTGCCCTATACAGATTAACACAGAGGGCTTCAAGTGTCTCGGGGTTTTTCTTTCCTTAGACCCATCGCTTCGGAATGCCCGGTACCTACTCCCGCCCCTGGCAGGCTGCGGAAGGATATAAATAACTGGAAGTCTCTCCCTCTTTCCCTACTGGGTAAGGCGGCTCTTTTTAAAATGATGTCTTTGCCCCGGTTTTTGTACGCCCTGCAGAACTCCATGGATCCCGTTCCGTTGTCCTATTTCAAAGAGGTAGAGGGCCTTCAACGTGACCTGCTGTGGGATGGGAAGCCGCGTATTGCTCTAACCAAGCTTACCTTGAATTGGTATGATGGAGGCATCAGCCTCCCAGACATCAAAAATATTATTGGGCGGCCCATCTAGCTGCCATCAATCATGGCACTTATACCCGACCGGGCGACCCAGGCTATGCCATGGACAGGTGGCTTCTTCCTGGGGGGAACTACAATAGAGTTCTTTATTCCAAACCTCGACACTCTAAATTAACTGGGCCCACTCAACATTCGGTCCATGTTTGGCATACCGCCACTAAATGCCTTGGCTGGGATCGCCGACTGACACTGGCGACTCCACTGTGGGATTCAGAAAAACTGGGTAGCCTATGGAAATCAAAAGGGTTTGACAAGTGGAACCTTATTGGGATCTCACACATCAGGGACCTCTGGGAGAAGTCAGATGTTAGATCATTTACCACAATGCAACAGCAATTTGACCTTGCTGATACAGAATACTTTCGCTACACACAGATCCGACACGCTTTGCGATCCCTTCTGCCGCGAGGTACCACCCTTCCCGAATCTTCCCCGCTGGAGGATAGGGTACTGGATGGACACCTCCCCGACAAAACTATCTCCCTGATCTATAATAAACTGATCAATAATATGCCAAACCCTCTTCACTCATTGCGGGAAAAATGGACGGGGGATGGTATTGAGATAGATGACGAAGAATGGCAGGAGGCAGTATCCTCACCAAGAGTCGTGGCTATCCCAGCGCGACTTAGACTGGTACAACTTAAAATCCTTCATAGGGTATACATGACAGGACCCCGGCTGGTGCAGATGGAAAGAGCTGACGGGGGGGAATATAGACGAGGATGCGGCCAAGTGGGTACTTTTATGCACATCATTTGGGAGTGTGACCTTATTCGACCCTACTGGCGGAAGATACATGACACTATCAATACAGTACTATGCACGCATCTCTATCCTGAAGCCCGTAGATGCCTCTTGAATGTATGGGAGCCGACAGATTTGAATGTTTCCTTGACACAATGGGTCACCCTGGGGCTAATGCTCGCTAAGAGGAACATCGCACAGTTATGGAGATCATCTCATCCTCCCACAGTAGAGGCTTGGGAGACAGACCTTGACTGGTCCATGCACAGAGAAAAGACAGTGTATGTGGCTCGCGGCTGTCCTAGAAAGTGGACCCGCATGTGGGGTTTGTGGAATTTCTACCGTGGTGATATATGCCAACCGCCTTGCACTGCCAATTATGATGATCCCTCCTCCCCATAGACTTTCCATGTGTTATATTGCTATGTCTGATTTCACCCATTGTCTCTGAGATGCCAGATCTTATTGCTCCCTCTGTACTGCAACAAATAAGCTAATGTATGTTAATAAAAAAGATTTACAAAAAAAAAAGAGTAGTCTTTTATGGTTCAGGGTGAGGCCTGCCTGTTTTAAAGTTTTGAGAACCCTCCCTAGATGTTGTAAATGTGTTTCCCAATCAGGACTGTATATGAATATGTCGTCTAAAAAAGCAACATCGTATGAATGATGTGCCTGCCACAGTATGTCCACAAGCCTTTGAAAAGTGGTTGGTGTGCCATGAAGGCCAAAGGGCATAACTTTGAAGTGGTACAACCCTGATGGGGTAGAAAAAGCAGTTTTCTCACAGGCGGTCATATTGAGAGGTATCTGCCAGAATCCTTTTGTTAGGTCTATGGTTGACATGAGTTTTGCCCCACCTAACCATTCTAACTGCTTGTTGGCACGTGGCATTGGATATGTATTGAATATGGAAGTAGCATTTAACTGTCAGAAGTCTATCGAAAACCGGAGGCTTCCATCTGGTTTTGGTACCAGCACCAATGGCGAGCACCATGCGTTCTGAGATGGCTTGATAATGTCCAACTTTTACATTGCCACCACTTCCTGTTCCACTGCCTAATGTCTGGCTGCAGGGATTCATTAGGGTTTTAGTTTTACAATCCAGTCTCCTTAAGTTTACTATATAATGAGTAATAAAAGTCGTTCGTCCAGGATTACTGGAACAAAGTCCTGAAAATTGATCTAATAGATCGAATATTTGTTGTCTTTGTTCTGCTGTCAGCTTGCTACCCATCTTTGGCCTCTCTACAGATGAAACGGCAAAAGGTATTAGAGGGATTTCTAAGGGTTTTGTGAGGGTAACCTGTCTTACCGAAGATATGGGGTCTCTCTCCTGTTTTGTGGGTTCCTCCCATTTTTTTAATAGGTTGATATGATAGGTCTGCCTGGTGCGTCCTGTTTGTGGGACAGCTGTCCTGTATGTTACAGGTGTTATCCTTTCTGTTACAAGATATGGCCCTTGCAAGTAGCTAAAAGCTTTTTTTCAGAGGTGGGCAAAGGAATCAACACTTTGTCGCCTACGGCCAACTCTCTTAGTTTACTATATGAGTCATATACTTCTTTTTTCTTCTGTTGTACCCTTTCCATATTGCTATGAACTTCGTCCCACAGGATGGCTAAAGTCTCTTTTAATGACATACTATATTATAACAATGGTTTTCCCTCATCCTCCTCCTCGGTCCATTGTTCCACTGCCATTTCTAATAGGGTGCGGGGTTTCCTCCCAAACAACAGTTCTAATCGGGTGAACTCAGTGAGCTTCTGCTCGTGTTTACTGATAGCAAATATAACAAAAGGTAGTTTGAGATCCCAATCCCTCCCTGCATCATTGATGATTTTCCTCAACATATTTTTATAGTTTTATGTATCTTTCCACCAGTCCATCGGTTTGAGGATGATATACCTCCGTACGGATCTGATGGATGCCTAGGAACTTTTATTAAGTGGGACATAAAGGGGGTTCGCTGATCCATTAAAATCTCACAGGAAAGTCCTACCTGAAAAAAGAAGGAAATCATAGCTTGGGCTACTGAAAGCATGGTCATACTTATTAGGGGAATATAGCCTCTGGGCACCTTGTAGCATAGTCCACCAGTACCAAAATATATTTTTGTCCCAGGGCTGATGGTATCAACGGTCCTATTAGGTCCATCCCTACTAGTTGGAAGGGTACGTCTATTATGGGGAGTGGATGTAGGTTTTTTTACTCCTAGTGAATTCACCAATTGACACCTTTGACAAACTGCACAGAACTTAGCCACTTCCCTATATACGCCTGGCCAGTAGAAACGTTCTAGCAAATACCTAAGTGTATGTTCCTGCCCATAATGTCCACCCCAAGGCCTGGCTGTGTGAAAGGTGTACTGCCTGTTCCCGAAGGCTATGGGTACCAGTAGCTGTTCTATATGCTGACCTGGACCCCCACTGATCCTATACAGTAAACCACACTTAATACAAATGTTAGGGCCTAACTTGTCCAGATGTTCTTCCTGATCTTGCTCCCATGCGTGCATCAGGGTGCTATCTTCTTTCTGAGCCGTCCAAAAACTACATGAAGGAGTATGTTCATCTTCTGTAGATAAAAGGTGACAATTGACCTATGATTGGGATAACATTCGATACCTTTCTCGTTCTATTCTCTGATTTTGTTTTCACCTTTCTTGTTTTAGGACTCTTTATTTCTGTTGGGGAAAAAGGGCTTTGTTTAACCAGCTAATAGCATTGTTGTGCTTAGTCACCTCCGCTAAATATTAATCAAAATGGGGTAGGTCAGTACCTAAAATAATCTTTCACTCGGGAATGGTATTATCCCCATCTTACATATCTGCGGGTCCCACCCAATCTATTTTAATTAGCACCTCTGCTAGAGGATAGCTACGTCCATCTCCATGGACACATAAGACTTGTACTTTCTCACCCTGCATAACTTGAGTCAGTGGTATTAAATCCTTGCAACTACTGTATCATGGCATCCTGTGTCTAATAGAGCGTTGATTGGCCTCCCATTCAGATGCACTGTCTTTTTAGGCTCCTCTCCACCACCTCTGCAGTTCTCATCCTCTGCTTTGGCTTCCTCTCTCCGTGGGTCAGTTTCCAGCTTCCAGGCGTGTTCTCACATCTTCTTCCAACAATCTGCGTTTTCTAGCTCCACAGGGTCTCAGTTCTCCTTCCCGTACCACTCATGCCACACACCTCTGCTTTTGTCAGAGCTGTTCATAGGGCTGTCGGGCGACGATGTAATGGTGCGGTCCTGGAATACTGAAACGTCGCCCTCCACCTTCCTGTCATAAACATTGGCGTCAATCTTGAAATTACTGCTCTTGGTGTGTGCGGGACTACAGAATCCTAAAGGATCCTCAAAAACTTTAAGCATCTCTATTGGCACACTACCATGCCCTATTGGTTTTATGTCCATATTGTTTCATTATTACCTTTATCAAAGCATTTTACCAAGGTATCTTTTGTCAAGTTCGATGCTGGACTAGCTTGTGTCTCCAATTTCCTCTGTGAAAACTTTTGCCCTTGAACACTACTTTGACTCTAGTTACCTCAATAACTTTATCTCCCTTGCCTATTTCATTTACCACCATGGCTCATGTTTCTATACTTAGCTTGTTACCAAGATTACTTCTTCTAATGGAGGTTCATCATTTATCCAAAGTTTCACCTGGATTTCATCACTGTTGCATCTCAAAACAAACTGATCATGGTTCCTCTCTCCTACGGTTCTATAAAATTTACAATTTTCTGCCAACTTCCTTAGACATGTAACATTTACCTAATTTCTGGATGACAATTTCAGTTTTATTCAAAACCCTTTCTTCTTCTGCACTCAGACTGGGTAGATTTTCCAAAACGTCTTGCCCTCGGCACTCAAACAATGAAGCAGTAGAGCATGTTTTCTCTCAGGGTGGTACCACACACTCCAGAATGGTTTGTAAATATCTTTTTCCAATTACTCCCCTCCAACTAGTAATCGGTTCACCAGGAGAGGCCGGAAAGAATGAATGGTGACTGAGTGACATTCTGCATTTTTGTTCTAACCACTATGGGCTCCATTACGATGCCGGTCAGACGAGCGTCTCACTGGCATCATGTCGGAAACGGGACCACCCGACAAAGAGTCGGCGCTCCCGCTTCCCAGATTAGGATGCAACTGCCGTGACGGTGGTCGGAAAGTGTATATTTCCTATTGCGGCTTGTGCTGCAGGATACAGCATAAGCTGCAATAGGAAATATACACTTTTAAACATCCATGCACCGTGTGGCACATGATGGATGTTTGGCCTCATAGCAGATGCTGTGGGGGGGGCAGGGGACCCTGGTAGGACCCCCCCAAAGTCAGTTTCTGACAGCAGCCTTTCTATGGCGGTCGGACTGCCATAGAAAGGCTGTCGGAAACATGCATCGTAATCTCCATGGTGGTGCCTGAGCAGGCAATGCCTCCATTTTGGAAATTATGATCCGCCCTCTGCCCTGACAGGCTCCTTGAGCCTGTTCGAGGTGGAGCGGATTCCCCCCGCAGGCATCGGTCGGACCACCCGTATCATAATACAGCAGTCCGACCGATGCCTCAGATGTCGGGCAGAACACCATCGACGAGCTGTCGGATGGCCTTCCGCCCGACATCGCAATGGGGACCTAAGCTATCATGCAAACACAGACACACTAACAACTAGAGTTGAAATAGGTATTATAATAAAAAAAATATATATATATATTCACTGAAAAAACCATAGGTTTCAGGGGCGTTATAGTTAGTTGGACATTTCACTCGTACAAAACCATAGAAATTCCCCCGTTATAGTTAGTTCAGCTAACTATAACTCACGCGCCCGCAATGCACTGCTGATGACGTCACATATTACAGCACTCATGACATGGTCAGTGACATCACTCATGACATCACTCATGACATCTCAAATGACATCACTGATGACATCACTGATGACATCATCCTTGTGATAGAGTGGCAGACCTCCTCTCACCCTAATATAACCTTTGATACACACACTAAAAAATACAAACTAACATTTTCAAAACAATGGACATAACAATACCAGTTACAACACACCTATTCAGTAATTCCAAGATCTACACACACATCCACTCATTCACCAACAGTCCCTATACAGTCACTCATACATGTACTCACTCATCATATGTACTCATACACCTATACATCCTGTTACACACCGCCACTCATCCATAGAGTTACTCACACACATAGTCACACATGCAAACAAAGTATCAAACATCCATTTACTTGCATATACAGTTATACACACACTACCACACTTACTTCTACAGAAACTTACACATACTTACTCTCTTAAACAATCACTTATAGAAATACCTACTTATTTGTACAGGAACTCTTCCAATCTCTCACTCTCACATATACTCACTTATATACACCAATACTCACATATACTAGTTTAAAACATATGTAGTTACTCATAAAGACACTATTGAGACAGTCATTCACTCACTAACACACCCAAACACATACTCATCCACCTATACAGTCCTGCACACATGCTGTCTTCAACACATACAAACAGTGAGTCACTCATTCATGCATCTATGCACTAAGTAATACCCCCCACCGAACCATACAGACACTCAGACACTCATACTTATACTCAAAAAACCAACTAATAACCCATATAGACACTCATGTAGCTACTCACCAACCCATGCAGCCACTTATACACAAAGTGAGAGACTGATACAGATATTTTCATATTTAAACATTACTCACTAACCCATGTATTCACTAAGATACACTTAGTCAGTTATACAATTAATTTTACAAAAAAAAATCATCCATTTAGACACTTATATACCCATTTATTCTTCCATCGACCTTGAGATATACATATATAAAACATATTTAATTTTCAGAAAAACACACATTCACTGGATGATGTCATCAGTGATGTCATTTGAGATGTCCTCAGTGATGTCATGAGTGATGTCACTGACCATGTCATGAGTGATGTAATATGTGACGTCATCAGCAGTGCATTGCGGGCGCGCGAGTTATAGTTAGCTGAACTAACTATAACGGGGGAATTTCTATGGTTTTGTACGAGTGAAATGTCCAACTAACTATAACGCCCCTGAAACCTATGGTTTTTTCAGTGAATTTCTAATGTTTTTTAAATGCTAATTTCTAACTATAACGTGCCTGAAACCTATGGTTTTTTCAGTGAATTTCTAAGGTTTTTTAAATGCTAATTTCTAACTATAACGTGCCTGAAACCTATGGTTTTTTCAGTGAATATATATATATTTATTATACTATGTATACATGTGAAAATGTCTCGGTCCCATGTTTGCCTCAGTGGCACGGAAAAAAAGGGTGGAACTGACGTCAGCACGCCGACGAGGTCCTCTTATGGCTCCGATGACGTCATACGGTGTCGCGAGCAGAGCCGTGCTCGTTGACGTGGGAGAGCTAGGAAAGAATTTCCGTGGAATGCTGGTGCAGGGGATATTCACCTAAGTGTTCAGGCTAGTGCTTTGGGAGCAACTGATATGTTGCCACTCCAGAAACCGAAACCAGTGATCCGAGGGCAGAGGCCCTGCAGATGGCACACGAGGTGGGGTGCCCAGTCGTGTGCACCAGCGGGGCAGCGAAGTGACAAGCACCACAACCCACAAAAAAGGTAACGAGGGCACTGAATAACACAGGATCTTCTCTTTGTATCTGGCAGGAACAACAAAGTTAAAATGCCCTAGTACCAAAATGTAGAATTAGTGCTACAACGGTCTTCAAGAGGACCTGCGATGCCGCTTCTGCCTCCCGTACCCTGGAGGCGGCACATGGGTCACGCGGTATGGTCATACTGCGGTGGGACGCACACTCGTTGACCTCTCATGGCACTGCTCCACACTTCAGGGAGGACGCTTTCCATTAGCTATGTTTTCTGATGACATGTCGCGCCGGCCCCGCCCAACAACAGAACTCCTTTAGATCCAAACAGACTCTTCCACTCTCTCACCGGAAGTGAAACCAGGCCACGCGGAAACTTTCACAATACAACAGCCGGGAATGCACTTTTCGGTAAAAAAAACACATTCCTTCCTCCAAATTAATCAAATAAACGTCTCACTGAAGAACAGGGGCCAGCTTCGATCGGTAAACAGCCGTTACAACGACTTTTTACTTTGCAATACCATTACAACGCATGCATTACCACGCATGCGTTGTACATCACGAAGTCATTACTACGCATTTTTTAGAATGCATGGTCATTTACCACGCATGCCTTTACAACAAATTTTGTTGTAAAGGTATGTATGGTAAATGACCATGCGTTCTAAAAACATGTAGACGATCCATGTCGTTGTAAGGAAACAGAGGCTGTTCCGTTTCCTCACAACGACGTGCACCGCCCTCAGAGATGACGTGAAGCAGGAACCACGAGGAGAGAGGAACCATGAGGAGTGAGAGGTAAGGGGGATTGGGCATGGGGTGGGGGTTTCTTTTCTAGGGTTTAGGGTAGTGCAGTGGTGTTTGGGTGGTGTAGGGGGTCGTGCTGGGGTAGAGTTTTAGGGTTTAGGGTAGTGCAGTGGTGTTTGGGTAGTGTAGGGGGTCATGCTGGGGGTAGTGTTTTAGGGTTTAGGGTAGTGCAGTAGTGTAGGGGGTCGTGCTGGGGGTAGTGTTTTAGGGTTTAGGGTAGTGCAGTGGTGTATGGGTAGTGTAGGGGGTTGTGCTGGGGTAGTGTTTTAGGGTTTAGGGTAGTGCAGTGGTGTTTGAGTAGTGTAGGGGGTCATGCTGGTGGTAGTGTTTTAGGGTTTAGGGTAGTGCAGTGGTGTTTGTGTAGTGTAGGGGGTCATGCTGGGGGTTGTGTTTTATGGTTTAGGGTAGTGCAGTGGTGTTTGGGTACTGTAGGGGTCGTGCTGGGGGTAGATTTATGGTTTAGGGTAGTGCAGTGGTGTTTGGGTAGTGTAGGGGGTTGTGCTGGGGGTAGTGTTTTAGGGTTTATGTTAGTGCAGTGGTGTTTGGGTAGTGTAGGGGGTAGTGCTGGGGTAGTGTTTTAGGGTTTAGGGCAGTGCAGTGGTGTTTGTGTAGTGAAGGGGGTCATGCTGCTGTGGGCAGTGTTTTAGGGTTTAGGGTAGTGCAGTCGTGTTTGTGTAGTGTAGGGGGTCGTGTTTTAGGGTATAGGGTAGTGCAGTGGTGTTTGGGTAGTGTAGGGGGTCATGCTGGGGTTAGTGTTTTAGGGTTTAGGGTAGTGCAGTGGTGTTTGGGTAGTGTAGGGGGTCGTGCTGTGGGTAGTGTTTTAGGGTTTAGGGTAGTGCAGTGGTGTTTGTGTAGTGTGGGAGGTCATGCTGGGGGTATATTTAGGGTTTAGTGTAGTGCAGTGGTGTTTGGGTAGTGTAGGGAGTCATGCTGGGGGTAGTGTTTTAGGGTTTAGGGTAGTGCAGTGGTGTTTGGGTAGTGTAGGGAGTCGTGCTGGTGGTAGTGTTTTAGGGTTTAGGGTAGTGCAGTTATGTTTGGGTAGTGTAGGGTGTCGTGCTGGGGGTAGTGTTTTAGGATTTAGGGTAGTGCAGTGGTGTTTGGGAAGTGGAGGGGGTAGTGTTTTAGGGTTTAGGGTAGTGCGCCCAACCAGCCACAATATCCGTGGACAAAGGGGATCCTGACTCTTTGAAATGCTCCGTCAATTGAATAATTTTGGTCAAGGGCCCTACCACGTCCAAGACCTATCAATTCCTTTCTTGGGATCCCTCATATACTTGGAGAAAAAGGTACATAGTTTCTCATCAATTTCAGGCGTGTGTGCCACCTTCCCCTTCAGTGAGGGCCTGGGGCATTCTCCCTCATCCTATTCCTGACCTCCCTTTCAAGGGGTTGATGGATTTTCCCCACCACATACTCTGCCACTTTGGCGTCAGGTGTCCACTCTGCCGACCTAGGATGGTAAATTTGGGTAGGCTCGAACATGTCGAGTGGACCCCGTCCCCAACCGGGGACTGAGAGGAGTGGGACTCTGGACGCCAGGGACGCCCTGAGTCCTTATCCTCATCGGAGGAGAAATCGTCCTCCGATACACCCGCTCCCTCTAAGGGAAACCCGCTGTCGGGGTCTACAATAGTGGTGACAGTGTCGCAATTTTCTCCCTGCCCCTCCTCCTCCTGGCAGGGTGCATGTTTTAGCGTTCGCGCACTCTTGAGGAAGGTCTCCATAAGTTTATCAAATCCTTCCAAGTGCCCCGCCTTATGCTTAACGGCCCTTTTATTCCCCATCTGGGAGCTACTTGGACCCGCCACCAACAGATCTGGGTCACTGAACACCCCAGGGTGGCATGGAAAAAATGGGCGGAACTGACGTCAGCACGCCGACGAGGTCCTCTTATGGCTCCGATGACGTCATACGGTGTCGCGAGCAGAGCCGTGCTCGTTGACGTGGGAGAGCTAGGAAAGAATTTCCGTGGAATGCTGGTGCAGGGGATATTCACCTAAGTGTTCAGGCTAGTGCTTTGGGAGCAACTGATATGTTGCCACTCCAGAAACTGAAACCAGTGATCCGAGGGCAGAGGCCCTGCAGATGGCACACGAGGTGGGGTGCCCAGTCGTGTGCACCGGCGGGGCAGCGAAGTGACAAGCACCACAACCCACAAAAAAGGTAACGAGGGCACTGAATAACACAGGATCTTCTCTTTGTATCTGGCAGGAACAACAAAGTTAAAATGCCCTAGTACCAAAATGTAGAATTAGTGCTACAACGGTCTTCAAGAGGACCTGCGATGCCGCTTCTGCCTCCCGTACCCTGGAGGCGGCACATGGGTCACGCGGTATGGTCATACTGCGGTGGGACGCACACTCGTTGACCTCTCATGGCACTGCTCCACACTTCAGGGAGGACGCTTTCCATTAGCTATGTTTTCTGATGACATGTCGCGCCGGCCCCGCCCAACAACAGAACTCCTTTAGATCCAAACAGACTCTTCCACTCTCTCACCGGAAGTGAAACCAGGCCACGCGGACACTTTCACAATACAACAGCCGGGAATGCACGTTTCGGTAAAAAAACCACATTCCTTCCTCCAAATTAATCAAATAAACGTCTCACTGAAGAACAGGGGCCAGCTTCGATCGGAAAACAGCCGTTACAACGACTTTTTACTTTGCGATACCATTACAACGCATGCATTACCACACATGCGTTGTACATCACGAAGTCATTACTACGCATTTTTTAGAATGAATGGTCATTTACCACGCATGCCTTTACAACAAATTTTGTTGTAAAGGTATGTATGGTAAATGACCATGCATTCTAAAAACATGTAGACGATCCATGTCGTTGTAAGGAAACAGAGGCTGTTCCGTTTCCTCACAATGACGTGCACCGCCCCTCAGAGATGACGTGAAGCAGGAACCACGAGGAGAGAGGAACCATGAGGAGTGAGAGGTAAGGGGGATTGGGCATGGGGTGGGGTTTCTTTTCTAGGGTTTAGGGTAGTGCAGTGGTGTTTGGGTGGTGTAGGGGGTCGTGCTGGGGGTAGAGTTTTAGGGTTTAGGGTAGTGCAGTGGTGTTTGGGTAGTGTAGGGGTCGTGCTGGGGGTAGTGTTTTAGGGTTTAGGGTAGTGCAGTAGTGTAGGGGGTCGTGCTGGGGGTAGTGTTTTAGGGTTTAGGGTAGTGCAGTGGTGTATGGGTAGTGTAGGGGTTGTGCTGGGGTAGTGTTTTAGGGTTTAGGGTAGTGCAGTGGTGTTTGAGTAGTGTAGGGGTCATGCTGGTGGTAGTGTTTTAGGGTTTAGGGTAGTGCAGTGGTGTTTGTGTAGTGTAGGGGTCATGCTGGGGGTAGTGTTTTATGGTTTAGGGTAGTACAGTGGTGTTTGGGTAGTGTAGGGGTCGTGCTGGGGGTAGATTTATGGTTTAGGGTAGTGCAGTGGTGTTTGGGTAGTGTAGGGGGTTGTGCTGGGGGTAGTGTTTTAGGGTTTATGTTAGTGCAGTGGTGTTTGGGTAGTGTAGGGGTAGTGCTGGGGTAGTGTTTTAGGGTTTAGGGCAGTGCAGTGGTGTTTGTGTAGTGAAGGGGGTCATGCTGCTGTGGGCAGTGTTTTAGGGTTTAGGGTAGTGCAGTTGTGTTTGTGTAGTGTAGGGGGTCGTGTTTTAGGGTATAGGGTAGTGCAGTGGTGTTTGGGTAGTGTAGGGGTCATGCTGGGGTTAGTGTTTTAGGGTTTAGGGTAGTGCAGTGGTGTTTGGGTAGTGTAGGGGGTCGTGCTGGGGGTAGTGTTTTAGGGTTTAGGGTAGTGCAGTGGTGTTTGTGTAGTGTGGGAGGTCATGCTGGGGGTATATTTAGGGTTTAGTGTAGTGCAGTGGTGTTTGGGTAGTGTAGGGAGTCGTGCTGGGGGTAGTGTTTTAGGGTTTAGGGTAGTGCAGTGGTGTTTGGGTAGTGTAGGGAGTCGTGCTGGTGGTAGTGTTTTAGGGTTTAGGGTAGTGCAGTTATGTTTGGGTAGTGTAGGGTGTCGTGCTGGGGGTAGTGTTTTAGGATTTAGGGTAGTGCAGTGGTGTTTGGGAAGTGGAGGGGGTAGTGTTTTAGGGTTTAGGGTAGTGCGCCCAACCAGCCACAATATCCGTGGACAAAGGGGATCCTGACTCTTTGAAATGCTCCGTCAATTGAATAATTTTGGTCAAGGGCCCTACCACATCCAAGACCTATCAATTCCTTTCTTGGGATCCCTCATATACTTGGAGAAAAAGGTACATAGTTTCTCATCAATTTCAGGCGTGTGTGCCACCTTCCCCTTCAGTGAGGGCCTGGGGCATTCTCCCCTCATCCTATTCCTGACCTCCCTTTCAAGAGGTTGATGGATTTTCCCCACCACATACTCTGCCACTTTGGCGTCAGGTGTCCACTCTGCCGACCTAGGATGGTAAATTTGGGTAGGCTCGAACATGTCGAGTGGACCCCGTCCCCAACCGGGGACTGAGAGGAGTGGGACTCTGGACGCCAGGGACGCCCTGAGTCCTTATCCTCATCGGAGGAGAAATCGTCCTCCGATACACCCGCTCCCTCTAAGGGAAACCCTCTGTCGGGGTCTACAATAGTGGTGACAGTGTCGCAATTTTCTCCGGGCCCCTCCTCCTCCTGGCAGGGTGCATGTTTTAGCATTCGCGCACTCTTGAGGAAGGTCTCCGTAAGTTTATCAAATCCTTCCAAGTGCCCCGTGTTATGCTTAACGGCCCTTTTATTCCCCATCTGGGAGCTACTTGGACCCGCCACCACCAGATCTGGGTCACTGAACACCCCAGGGATGCTTTTCGCCAGCTTATCAACCTGATCCCTAAGAGGAGCCAGCGCCTAGAAATAGCCAGAGAGAGGGCTTGGTCCACTGCTGGAGGGAGAAGTTGGGGGCCATTCCTCCTCCACTTCCTGGTAGGAGGAGTAAAAATGGTCTTCTGGAGAAGACATGATAGCAGAGGGTGTGAGCACAGAACAAATGCCCTTAAAATCCTTAAGACAGCCCCCTCGCTGGTGCTCCAACAGCTGGGCTTTCCCCGAAGCTGTTATAAGAATAGACTGAGGCGCAATACCAATTACCACCACCAGGTGGCGCTGGTCACTAATGTGGCCGTGTGCGGAAATCACCGCGTAGCGGTGTCAAAATTAGGCGAGGGTTGGTCGGGAATCAAGCGGACACTAAAGGAGTGACCGTATTCCCAAACGCGCGTAAAGACCAGCGGGAGCGATCGACGGAGCTGCCTCGCTCGGACCAGACACGCCTAACAGGATCTCACCGTGCGCAGAGCACACAGCGGGAGAAACTGCGAGGGGGAGAACGCGCTCGGCAAGAGCCTGCTGCACAGGGAAAATGAAACAATACCAAGGCAATAATGCTAATAACGTGCACAAGAAACCGCTATACAAACAGCAACAACGTCAGATTAAGCCAAGAATGTAAGGAATGCACTTAACTAACGAGCAGTGAAGAAAGAGGAAGCGGAAGGGACGTCACGATATTATATACGATGGACTGTGATATGATTGGACTATAGTTGCCTTGGAGACTACCCCCTAATGGTTCATGGGTTGTGTAGTCTTTTGTTTAATGATTGTTGTGTTACGTTATCTTTGAACTGCTATGCAAATAAAGTGAGGAAAGATATGCATAATCCTCGCCTCCGTCCTGCCATAGAATTCATTAAACTTTATTTGATCTGATTTAGAAACATAGATCATAAAAGTGTACATAAAAACAGTAAATCCTCTTTCCTAATACAATACAGTGAGAATTAATTAAAACCAGTAGGTAAAAACGGGTGTTACAAAGCCCGGTTCAGAGCAACTTCAGGTTAACAGAATCGTAAAGTTCTATGTTTCGCAAGATCAATCTCATGTACTTCGTGCAAAATACGCAATAAGGGGTCCAAGTAAGATGTAACGCTCCAATACCTGACCAGTTTGCACTATATAAAACTGCAGAAAAACTAAAAATAAAAAGTGTTTTGCACACTTCTGTCATTGGGCTATATGTGGGCTACATCTGGGTGATATTTGTGCTACATTTGTGCTCTTTTTTCTCTGGTGGCCATCTTGGGAGACTTATTTGTTATGACGTTTCCTAATTTCGTCATTTACTGCAGTCTCCTCAGTAGGAAATGCTTTCAGTTTTTTACTTTGTTTCCATCAAGAAGGCATTCAGATGTGTCACACATTTGCCATAAATTCAGAATGTTAGCACTCTAGTTGTTCATTAGATCACTGTAGTAAAGCTACTGCTCACCAGGGAGTTAACTGGAAGTCTACTGCTGGTATTGAAAGTGATTGTTTCAGTCTGCATGTCAGAATTTTCTAATGAAATAGAAGAGGATTTGAGATCTCACTTAAAACATGCCCTACATTTTCTTTCTGCAGCACTAACCATAATTTCTATGGCAAAATGAACCCCCTCATTTTGTTCCTTTTTAAATTAAATGTTTTAAGTGTTACCAGTTTATTCCAATCAAGATGGCTTCAGGTGTGCCATACTTTTGTCATAAGTAAGACTGTTAGCGCTCTAGTTGTTCTGTAGAACACTCTGGGAAGCTGCAGTAGAACACAAAGGCATCAACTGACAGGCTGCTCCTGTTGAAATATAACAGGAAGATATTTGAGATCTCATTTAAAACATGTCCTAATTTTTCTTTCTACAGCACTAACCATAATTTCTATGACAAAATGAACCCCTCATTTTGTTCCTTTTTTAATTAAATGTTTTAAGAGTTACCAGTTTATTCCAATCAAGATGGCTTCAGGTGTGCCATAATTTTGTCATAAGTAAGACTGTTAGCGCTCTAGTTGTTCTTTAGAACACTCTGGAAAGCTGCAGTAGAACACAAAGGCATCAACTGACAGGCTGCTCCTGTTGAAATATAACAGGAAGATATTTGAGATCACACTTGAAACATGTCCTAATCTTTCTTTCTACAGCACTAACCATAATTTCTATGACAAAATGAACCCCATCATTTTGTTCCTTTTTAAATTAAATGTTTTAAGTGTTACCAGTTTATTCCAATCAGAATGGCTTCAGGTGTGCCATACTGTTGTCATAAGTAAGGCTGTTAGCACTCTAGTTGTTCCTTAGAACACTCTGGGAAGCTGCAGTAGAACACAAAGGAATCAACTGACAGTCTCTGCCCTTGTTGGATGTACATGTTTTACTGAGAATGTCAGACTTCATTCTCACATGACTTAGAAAGATAATGTGAATTTACAGAAAATATGCTCTCATTTTAGCTTCTGGAGCACCTTCCAAAACTGTATGGGACAAGCATGTGAAAATAGTTTTCTCTCAAACATGATTCATGATATCCCAGCAGAAGGTTTTTCACAGGGTAAAATCACCTTAGAACACACCACAATTCCTGAAATTAGTATGGTACCATCAACAAATGAATTCTAATGTAACTAAAGTCTGTTATCACCCTTTATAGTTCTCCTTTTGGTAACCCTCAAAATCTTCGATTCACTACAATGCATTTCAATGGGGTACTATCATTTGTATTGGTCCCAAGATGGCTGCCAGCAATTCCAGGATGAAGTGCTGACAGCCAATCAGATCTCACGATGACATGTGTGGTTAGGCTCCGCCCAGATATATATGTGTTTTCTTTTTCAAATTTCTCAGGAACTACTGAACGGATTTACACCATGTAAGCAAAAGGCACGACTCTGAACCAAGGGCTACCTTTTGCCAAATTTGGTGTAATTCCGTTCAGCAGTTTGGGCTGTAGCTGCGATGAAAGGTTCCTATGGAAAATTGCATGGGGAAAACACGTTTTGGGAACCCCTTTTTTCTCAGCCCCCGCTTGCCGAATCACCCCGAAACTTTCAGGATAGGAGCGGACCGGAGCGGGCCATAAGTTTTGAAAATTTTGCGAAGATTCGTCAACCGGCGCCAAAGTTATTTCAAATAGAATGTTGTGGATTTCCTATGGAAAATAGGTCCTAACTATAACTATCTACTGGCGACCGCCAGTAGATAATATTACCTACTGGCGGTCGCCAGTAGGTAGTTATAGTTAGGACCTAGTTTCCATAGGAAAAGCGTTTTTTCTTTTCCCAATAACTTTGGCGCTGGTTGACTAATCTTCGCGAAATTTTCAAAACTAGTGGGGTGCTCCGGTCAGCTCCTGTCTTGAAAGTTTCGGGTGATTCATCAAGCAGGGGCTGAGAAAAAAGGGGGTCCCAAAATGCATTTTCCCCATGTTATTTTCCATAGGAATCTTTAGACAAAGCTACAGCCCGAACTGCTGAACGGAATTACACCAAATTTAGCAAAAAGGTAGCCCTTGGTTCAGAAAGAGTCCTTTTTGTTAAATGGCGTGAATCTGTTCAGTAGTTCCTGAGAAATTAAAAAAAAGAAAACTTTCAATATCTGGGCGGAGCCTAACCACACATGTCATCCTGAGATCTGATTGGCTGCCAACACTCCAATCAATACACTTGAGGGCCTGAGGAGTTTTAAGGACCTGCGTGAGCTTACTCCCCACCAAACTAATGTCACACAAGAAAAGAGCCACAGGTCCAAATTAGAAGGAGGTTAGTTAACTGTTTAGATGTGATATGCCATGCAGACCGTGGGGGATTCCCTTTTCAGGACGGTTCCCCTCACACACCAGAGATGTCATGCTTCATCATAGGGGGCCTCCTCACACGAAAGACCTAGTCTTCGTGCAGGCTACAACCCCCTCTCTACGAGGGAGGAGCTCAGGGATGTTTTTGTTGAGTCAGGCGGGGTATACTAAACCCCTATGTGAGCTTGGCGTGTGTGTAACAAAAAAGTGCAGTGCTGTGATGTGACAAGTTAAAACTGGCTACGGGGTTAGCTATAGTGTAACTTTATTCAGCTACCCTGTGTCAGGATTAAAAGCAATAAAGAGCTGATAACACAAGTGTCATCATTAGAGACAGATGTGTAGATCGCTAGACCAACATGTTTCAGCCAGAAAGACCTAGGTGGTGTCACGGCCTTCTTCAGGGTCAGTTTGTTCAGCTACTGCAAAAATAAAGTGCAACTACGTGAAAAAGCATAAAAAACACGTGAATAAATCAAAAATATAATACTGAACCAGTAATATTGACTGGTCAGTATGGACTGCATACAACCTATATTAGAGACAAAGAGGCATGTTTGTCACAAAAAGCATATCCAGTACATCTATAGCATAAATCAAATATACAGTTTCTAAGCTCCTGAATGATATCATTATGGGCACACATTAACATTTTATATCAATGTGTAATTAACAAAGACGTGTGACTCACCACAAGGGATTGTGCAATTCAATACGTCTGTCCAGGCATATTAGCCATATGGTACGTGCACCAAAACCTGCCAAAAAAGAGGTATATGGTTTTAAAAGACAAAAGATCCCTAAATAGGGATTTAGAGTTAGAGAATAAGCGCGACTTAGGTTTTGTCAGATGGCCTCTCCATAGATATCAGCGAGAAGGGTGTAGATACGGATTCGCTGTCGTAGAGGCTCATCAATATAGCTGTTAGCTCAGACTGTAGTGCAAGCTGGCATTAAACTTGATTCAAAGACTGGTGGCAAGGGCGTAACAAAGACAGGAATACAGATCAGAGCCCCAGACACGTGCCAATATTGGCCTTGGTTAGTGAAAAAAGGATGATTAAAGACGCAAAGTGTTGCTGGTAACAGAAATAAAGATACAATTCGTATCCCAAATTAGTCTGACGTGGCTCAATAGTGTGGCGCGAAACACATTACCTTAGCCTGTCAATTGTGATGACGAGTGGGCCGGGGGAGAGAGGGGAAAGGGGGGTTGGGGCGGGAGGGTTATGTGTTTGGAGCAGGGGAGGGAGGGGAGCGGCGCAAAGGCGCCTTAGTTCTAAGATACCAGAACCAATGTGTAGAAATAAAGCCAGAGCCAGAACGTGAAATAGGAGCAATGCGAGAGACCCAGTATGGGTCAAAATGGCCCGCAGCGTCTCTAGGGGGTAAAGAGGGCAATGGTGCCCCAGTGACCGAAGGGGAGAGGGGAGAAAACACTTACCACAGAATCGTGGGTCCTAGCAAAACGCACACGCCCGGGGACAGGAATCTAGATGCTAGGACGGCTCTCGCTTAAATACACATGACGTGTATTGCAAACTAGAATCAGCTGGGTAATGAGGCGCGTGTCCGGAAGTGCGAGCCTCATGGGATATGTAGTTTCCGATTGCTGGAACTCGGGTAAAGCAAGCGGCGTCGCTTCATGTGCACTGTCAAAAAATGGATCAATGTAATAGATCCCAATGATGATGAATATCGGCTAGTGTCGGGGGCATCAAACTTGATGGGATAATGTCAAGTTTGATGCCCCTGATTGTTTCTGCCCTATCATGCAGATTCACTATATTTTCTTGTTTGGGATGTTTGCTCCCTTGTAGAGCATATCATTGCCTTTCCTCTCACCTAGCGGTTACCATGGCACTCTCAATTTCTCCATAGGCAATATATGGGTTTGCACATCAGGCTGATTTTGCTCGCCACTGCCGATCAAACCTTTTTTCAAAAGGAGGGTGCGTTCCCATTTGGATGTGCACTGTCCCATCACGATTGAGATAAAATTTCCTTTTCCCTTTCCCTTCCTCTACATCGGGCAGGACCTTTTTCCGCATGAACCGCCCAGCGATAGTCTCCCTGTCTGTACGGCTTTCCACTAGCCGATATTCATCATCATTGGGCTCTATTACATTGATCCATTTTTTGACAGTGCACATGAAGCGACGCCGCTTGCTTTACCCGAGTTCCAGCCCTCGGAAACTACATATCCCATGAGGCTCGCACTTCCGGACACGCACCTCATTACCCAGCTGATTCTAGTTTGCAATACACGTCATGTGTATTTAAGCGAGAGCCATCCTAGCATCTAGATTCCTGTCCCCGGGTGTGTGCGTTTTTGCTAGGACCCACGATTCTGTGGTAAGTGTTTTCTCCCCCTCTCCCCTTCGGTCACTGGGGCACCATTGCCCTCTTTACCCCCTAGAGACGCTGCGGGCCATTTTGACCCATACTGGGTCTCTCGCATTGCTCCTATTTCACGTTCTGGCTCTGGCTTTATTTCTACACATTGGTTCTGGTATCTTAGAACTAAGGCGCCTTTGCGCCGCTCCCCCTCCCTCCCCCTGCTCCAAACACATAACCCCTCCCGCCCCAACCCCCCTTTCCCCTCTCTCCCCCCCGGCCCGCTCGTCATCACAATTGACAGGCTAAGGTAATGTGTTTCGCGCCACACTATTGAGCCACGTAAGACTAATTTGGGATACGAATTGTATCTTTATTTCTGTTACCAGCAACACTTTGCGCCTTTAATCATCCTTTTTTCACTAACCAAGGCCAATATTGGCACGTGTCTGGGGCTCTGATCTGTATTCCTGTCTTTGTTACGCCCTTACCACCAGTCTTTGAATCAAGTTTAATGCCAGCTTGCACTACAGTCTGAGCTAACAGCTATATTGATGAGCCTCTACGACAGCGAATCCGTATCTACACCCTTCTCGCTGATATCTATGGAGAGGCCATCTGACAAAACCTAAGTCGCGCTTATTCTCTAACTCTAAATCCCTATCTAGGGATCTTTTGTCTTTTAAAACCATATACCTCTTTTTTGGCAGGTTTTGGTGCACGTACCATATGGCTAATATGCCTGGACAGACGTATTGAATTGCACAATCCCTTGTGGTGAGTCACACGTCTTTGTTAATTACACATTGATATAAAATGTTAATGTGTGCCCATAATGATATCATTCAGGAGCTTAGAAACTGTATATTTGATTTATGCAATAGATGTACTGGATATGCTTTTTGTGACAAACATGCCTCTTTGTCTCTAATTTAGGTTGTATGCAGTCCATACTGAACAGTCAATATTACTGGTTCAGTATTATATTTTTGATTTATTCACGTGTTTTTTATGCTTTTTCACGTAGTTGCACTTTATTTTTGCAGTAGCTGAACAAACTGACCCTGAAGAAGGCCGCGACACTACCTAGGTCTTTCTGGCTGAAACATGTTGGTCTAGCGATCTACACATCTGTCTCTAATTATGATACTTGTGTTATCAGCTCTTTATTGCTTTTAATCCTGACACAGGGTAGCTGAATAAAGTTACACTATAGCTAACCCCGTAGCCAGTTTTAACTTGTCACATCACAGCACTGCACTTTTTTGTTACACACACGCCAAGCTCACATAGGGGTTTAGTATACCCCGCCTGACTCAACAAAAACATCCCTGAGCTCCTCCCTCGTAGAGAGGGGGTTGTAGCCCGCACAAAGACTAGGTCTTTCGTGTGAGGAGGCCCCCTATGATGAAGCATGACACCTCTGGTGTGTGAGGGGAACCGTCCTGAAAAGGGAATCCCCCATGGTCTGCATGGCATATCACATCTAAACAGTTAACTAACCTCCTTCTAATTTGGACCCGTGGCTCTTTTCTTGTGTGACATGCCAACACTCCAAACCAGGAAGTGTTGGCAGCCATCTTGTGACTCGGTAACCAAGTCACAAGAAAAAGGGGGGAAAAAAGTGAAAAATGAAGAAAAGTGGGCAGAGTAGAAACACCTTGACCCCCTAGGCCTGCTCAGGGGGTCTTAGAAGGACCCCCAGTCCCAAACAAAGCCTTTAAAAAAAAAAAAAAAATCGACAGAATTTGCGTGTGTGCGCGCATTCCCGCCACGTTGCTGAGAATAAACACCCATCAGTAGGATGAATTAACAAGAAAACGTGTTGTAGTAAATGCAGCCGTCATCACTTTATTGCCGTTTAGACAAAACTCGC
Source organism: Calotriton arnoldi (assembly GCA_963921515.1). Taxonomy (NCBI): domain Eukaryota; kingdom Metazoa; phylum Chordata; class Amphibia; order Caudata; family Salamandridae; genus Calotriton; species Calotriton arnoldi. The sequence goes on from CAWUFW010020112.1 coordinate 64,835, forward strand.
TTGCCTGATTTGTGCATCAGTAGTCAGGGTAGAACCACGTCTTTTGAGCTCAAGAGTGAGTGTAAAGATTCGAACCCCAAGCATTGTCTGCCCCTCTGTGCTCCCTCCTTGCCCGTAAGGTGCTGGTCATCGGCCAACCGAGGTGTGATGAGTGAGTGACATTACACGGTCTGCTGATGCAGATGGTCTGTACATTTATACGCTATCCCTCTCAGTGCCACAGGCCGATCTAATCGGACTCATGCTCAAACTGAAAGTGCTCCGGCCGATCAGATAGGCCCTGAACACTGCCCCCTTGTCTGCGTCACACATATATTTGCAATTTTCTCCATATAACACCTCCTAACACCTTCAGTGACCCTCTTCCTCAAATATTTCAAGCTAAGTTTAGTAATAAAACAATTGTGCATTTAAAAAGATTTTGCTTTTAAAATTTAGGCAGCACGTTTTTATTAGTGTGCGTACCAGACATCTTCGCGCTGATGTTCAATAAGACTGCCGAGTCGAGTGAAAAGAACAGCCAGTGGACTTGTGTGAGATCGGGAGAAGGCTAGAAGCTGTTTTGCAAAGGGCAGCTATCTCGGTTGTGGCTGTGTTTGCACAACAAAGCCGGTTCTGCGCAGAGTTACACTATTCCCCAATCCTTTCCTGAGATGACAAATCTGGGCGGCAGTCTACTCAGGTCTGGCAAGCACGATTTTGGCTCTGAGCTCTGAACTCTGAGCTGTAAACGTGTAAGTTGTCAATCAGACTGCGTGTAATTGCACATTAAAATCTTGCATTGAATTTGTAAAATGTGTGAAAATAAGTAATGAGGCTGCGCAGCTCTTCTGTTTGTTCTACATTTTGTTATGCACGCGCCGCTGAGCAGCGTGCTTGCAGTAGTAGTGCACCAGCCCGGGGAGATCAAGGAGCTCTCACGTACCTATAAAGGATTTCCTGTATAAACGTGAGTGGTGTTTTTATTTTATTTATTTGGGAAAACCATGGGAAATTAGGGGCATATAAGCAAGGGCAGTATCGCCGCTTTAGCGGGACTTTTTGCCGCTAAAGCGGCGATATTTTGATCGCCCTATTAGCAAGCTGTCGCTAACAGCTGTTAGCGACAGCTTAATGGCGATAGCGGCCGTTTCGTTGCCGCTTTGCATGTCAGTGATAATTATCGCTAATGACATGCAAAGTAGGCGTTCCCAACTAAAACCGACTGCAAACAGTCGCAAACACAACTTCCCCCTAATAACAATGCCCGCAAAGCGATAAAAAAAGTTGCGCTAACCGCGATTATCGCTGGAATTTAACACCTGATAAAAACTTGACTTAACCTATTCTCTCAATGGGAGGTGGATTGTAAGGTTAAGTCCTCACCTGCCTATTAGCGAGCTTTTCATTAGCGCAGTGAATTTATCGCTGGATTTCTCGCGCTATTGCTGGGTTTCGCCGCTATCGCTGGAATTTTTATCGCCTTGGAGGTAAGCGTTGATAATAACGCGTTATCTCCGCGATGAAATCCAGCGATAGCCGGCGATAAAAAAAACAGCGCTAAGCGCGTTTTGCGATAATTATCGCAAATCCTTGGTAATATGCCCCTTAGTTTTTATTATGGCATCAGCACCAGGCGAAAGTATCTAAGATGCATTTATTTACAGCTTGTAAAGTTCCAATCTGGCACCTGCTCAGTGTCTTATTTATTTATTTATTTTTTCAGCACGATAACTCTGCACTAGCTTCAGACAGTACTCTTGAAATCTGCATATTGCTACTATTCAAAGTTCCAGAGCCTGGAGAGGCTTGCGTAGATATAGGGCGTGGATTCACTATCTTGCCCTGCAACAGGCCTTGCTCCGGAAGGGAATGACAGCCAGTGTTCAGGGGTGAGGAGCACTCCGTGAAGGATGATATTTACTCTCCTGTTAGGCCTGTATTGATCGACCCACATCCTGAAATATTTATCCTGCAGCAGGCACTTTCTCTGCAATCATGCTGGGGCGACAGCGCTCTGCTTCTTGGACTCCTGTTGTGCGCCACTGCCGTTTCAGGTATTGACGCTAAACCCTCTCTCAGACTCCCCTAGCTACGACCGCTCTCTTACTATAGTATCTGTATATAGTCAGAGTTTGCATAGCAGCCTGTACTTGTAGTCGCTTTTGAATTATAATTTGCTGACTGCTGCACTGTACTATAGTCCAAAGAAAAAACGTCTAATAGATGACCTACATGTGCATGAACTTGGGAACATGTTTAGTGCAGGCTGTGTGGAAACTGAACACGTCAAAGTTAAGGTGATTGGCATATGAGAGAGTGATGCTATGTCCAAGTTAACAGCTTTCCTCCAAGCCTCTCGCATTCTTTGGCTGTATAAGCTATGTTTTTTCCCAACATTTACCCATCTCTGGCCTGTGATGATGTGTGCATGCATTTTCTGTACTAGATGCTCGGTTAGATCTCTGAATGCCTGACAGCCATATCTTTGCTTGTAAAAACGATGTGTTTTTCTAGCAGAGAAATGCTTATTGCAAACATGCAGCACTGGACATTTCTGAATGTAAATGTAATTAGAACGATGCATATCCCAGAACATTTTGTGGGGAACTGAGGAACTGACTCAGGCCTCCATATAAGAATACTGATTTTCTGTGTGGCGTAACTGGACAAGGAATCTAAAAAAGGTGACAGACACCTGTTACGTTTCTCTGGATATCTCTTCTGTACTTAATTTACAAAAGAGGCAGCAGGCAAATTGTTTAACTACTTGATTTTTTTTAAATGTGCATTATTGTTTGTAAGTGAAGAAAATGGAGGGTGTTATCAGTTCTGCTTCCAGCAAGCTGCACCTTTCCATTCTTTTGCTCAGAAAGCAATACTCTGGGGGCACAGGCTGCTGTAGAGAGTAAACACTCTTCAGATCTGATTTCCAGTTGTAAGTCAGCAGGTCAAGCATGGGTGGCGGCAGACTGACCCATTGGATTTCAGGAGTGTACACTTTTTTAGGTCTTTGTTGCAGTCAGAACTCTTATGTGGCCTCCGAAGAGGGAAGGACTGCTCCAACTTACATAAGTCGTGTATCTTTTGCCCCCCCCAAATTATTCCAGATGACCAGGTTGGCTGGAGGGTGGGCAGAGATTTACTTTTGAAATAAAAGAGATGTGTGTCCCACCTTTCAGACTCAGACATTTGTTACTGTATTTCCAGTGCCTGGGAAAAACAGGCCCCTTGTGATGGTGAATGAACGTTTGAAGACATGTCTTATCATCTCCCTATACTGTGTCACTCAATATTTCCATAGTGGTGATATTTTAGACGCAATATTTATGTCACACAATATTTTTGAATTAATATTTTCTTTATTGACCGCAAGTTGCCATCAAATGTATTTAAGCCCTGTTTATTAGTGGTGCAGCAAGCTGCATTAGGCCCTAACGCAAGCAAAGAAACTGGGTCTCCCATCACCTGGTTTGATAGTAAGAAAGAAAACTGCAAACTGTGGCAAAATAGGCGGCTCACACCTCTGTACCATTGATAACTAGACCCCTGCTGATTGCAACTGCCATGGAGTGCTGAATGCTAATCATCACACCCTATAAAATTCTGGGTTTGGAATCTATCATGTGCAATCATTTTAACCTATTATGAGTTTTGTTACTTACTCCAACGAAATCCATGTGTCACAGCTAACACTGTACTGCTTTCCTCTGTTGAATTCCAGCAGGTATGATCTGTCAAAATGTAATGAAGGGCATGGACTTTATGGAATTCTAATCCTTGCACAAGCAGGAGTTTAATCAGGAGTCATATGATCTGACCCACGCCAAACCGGCGATATACAATTTTAAAGATTTAAGTGAAAATAGCACCAAAAAGCACCATTTGCCAATTGTGGCTAGCTGGTCACGCTAGACCAGGACAAAGTCACAAGTTCAGGCCGACCGCAATGGCGCGCGGTTCAGCTATAGGAACCAAGTTAGGCTGGCTGAATAAGAGTACCTTGTATCCTGGTTGTGAAGGGTTGTGGAGTCCCTTGTTGAAGATGCGTCATGCAGCCAAGGCGATAGAGGTCCAAGCTGGAGTTGTGTCACGCAGCTTCGGTTCCGAAGACCTGCAAAGCTGTGATGAAAGGTCCTGCGTCATCATCTCGGAGGTTATCGATGAGGGGGCTAGCGAGGCGAAGTCTGATGCTGAGGATGTGTCGCATACCAGCTGGTTCTGAAGAAGCTGCAGGGCTTGTGAAGCCGGTTCCTGTATTGTCATCTAGGCTTCCGTGGACGAGAGACTTGTGATGCAAGGGCCTGCATGGTGGATGGATCGTACAGTGGCTGATTCCAATGTGACTGCGAGCTGCGAAGGCAATGGGAAGTCCTTGTGCCATTTCTCATATTACAGGTAAATTTATAGATCTTTTGCTTAAATTTAATTAGCAATAATAGTCGACTCACACCCGGTGAAGTTTTACCTTTAGGGTTTTTTAAAATTTCCTTTCAATTCAAAATTATGGAATTGAACTTTGACCACTCAGTTTTTGTTCCAGTGCTCATGTGCTTCAAATCTGTGTTTAGTTCTTATCTTGTGTTTGGGGCATTTATTTCAAACTATCTAAGGTTCTGTGTGATGCTCAGACATGGATTCCAAAGTGTGAATGCTGTGTAACAAAGCCTTGTATTTTTTAAGCGTACTGAAGTGCAGAAGATTGTTTTCTCTTTTTGATGCCAGCTTTCCGCCTCTGAATATTTCTCTTCAATGTTGCTTAATTTTCTGGCTGTTAGCAAGTGGAAAGCAATGCAAACCATTAAAGGATTCCAATATGCATTATCACAAGTGGGAAACAGTTATGTAGTAGTGTTTTTCCCAGTATATTTTGTAAAATGGCAGCAGTCGTAACTTCTTTTGATTAGGTGCATTTCTACAATTTTGCAATTTATATGTACATAACGGTTTCTGGGATTTTGCATATCAGAGTCAGTTAGAATACTCTGCAAAAGTTCACACAGTTACGGCCTTATTGGCATATGTCTGCTGATTAGTCCTTCCTGAACGCTTGCATTTGTCAAATGGTAGGAGTGACGGGTAGTATTGCAATTTCTGTTGTTCAAGATGAGGAGTTCTTGCCACGGTTGATCCTGTAGCCTTTCCATAATTAAGTCAAAAAGGCTCAAAACAGTATGTGCAGAGTTCTCATAATGCATTGCGCCCTTTTTCTAATACTCTTGCTTAGGGCCTGGCTCATCAATATGTGTCTGTAGACACTGGTGTTTGAGTGTAAGCATAGGTTTTATATACTCAATGAAAAGTTGTTGTATCCAAAATCACGCTTTATGTCAAATACAGATCATTCCAAGCTGATTCTGCTTCACTTTGCCTATTTTGGCATATAATGCATTGTTTATTTTCATAGGATGAGCTCTACCACCATGCATTTAACTCAAGTATGTTCTGTGTTAGTAAATATACATGATGAATGTGTTTGGGAATGTGGAAAGGTGCATGTTGTATAGGTGCCTTTTGTGGGTATCTGATATTGTGCATGGGTGGCTGACTGCCTGCAAGGGTGTCTGAAGCCCTGCAAGATTGTGCCGGGAAACCCTTCTGGGTAGCTGAGTGCAATACAAGTGGCTAATAATAATAATAAAGATTGCCCGTTGGCATGCATGGGTGTTTGAAAGTCTGTGGGTGTTTTTTAGCTTGAATAAGGGTCAGATGTTTCTAGCTCAAATGTTTCAAAAGTTACAAAAAAATGTGACGACACATGTTGCCGCGAAGTGAAAGGCCCTTTGCAAAGCTGGACTGATCACCTTTCTGTTGCACATTGCTATGTTTGGATGTTAAACTGGTATACTAATGGGGTGCAACGAATGCCCACATAGTGTTACCAAGTTAAAAAAAAGATGAAAATATGAAGTAATACTATTACAAAATGTGCAGCATAATGCCGCATAATTTGCCTTTTCTTGCTGCAAATTTACTCGACCGTGCCACATAATTTACCCTTCCCTGTCGCATTATTCCAGTCGCCCTGGGTGTAGAATATGTGTTACACTCTCCATTTTATACCCCAAGCCTAGCTTTTTCTGGACGTTTACACAACTTTTGCTATTGTGGCCAAAGAACCTCTACTAGTTCAGAACGACTCTGAGGAAGATGGACCGTCATTGTGCATGCCTCAGTGCCACACTGAGCAGGGGTAAGGGCCTTGTACACATCAGTGCCACACTGAGTAGGGACAATGGCCTTGTACACACATCAGTGCCACACTGATCAGGGACAAGGGCCTTGTGCATCTATCAGTGTTAAACAGAGGAGGGAGCAGTGCCCTGTGTAAAGATCAGTGCCACACTGAGCAGGGACAAGGGCTTTCTGCACACATCAGTGCCACACTGAGGAGGGAGAGTGGTTCTGCGCACATGCCAGTGCCACACTGAGCAGGGAGAAGGGCCTTAGGTGCACTTCAGTGTCACATGGACGATAGAGAACGGCTCTATGAATGTTCGTAAACTAGGCAGTCATATACGCCTTAGCAATCTTAACAGGATGTTCATAGCTTCCTTTGAGAACCACACTGAGGGGCTTATTTATGAGCCCCTTGTGTCACGTTTGTGCCTCTTTTGCGTCACTTTTCGTGACCCAGCGGTGTCGTAAATAATGTGCCACATTTTAACCCACCCAGGATTCCTGACGTATCTGTAAATCCTTACGACATGGAGTGCTGTACAGTAAATACGGCGCATCCATGGTTTCATAAGGAGGGTGCACTGAAAAGTGTTGCATCACTGGTTTCCCCCAGCCATGCAACACTTTTCATAAATTGGGCCCTCAATTTATTAAAAAGGACTATGACTAAACAAAGAGTAGTAGCGAAAGGCGTCCAAGACAGAGCTATTACTAGTGTGTACTATAGCTTTGACCCCTTGAAAGCGCGAGTCAAGCACGCGCAGGTATATCAATCTGCATACGACGGGGAACATGCACTGAAATTGTCTACTGAGAAATGCTCTGTCCACGGGTAGCCCTTAAAATGTATGGAGGAAGACAAGGGAAAATGTGGTGTCGAATTAGCCTTATGGAGGAGGCGCCTGTCCTCACACCACCCAGATAACTAATTGGTATCATTTTAAAGATAGACCTTGTCATGTGATTGCATGAGATTTTATGTGACATCTTTCCAAATAAATCAGTTTTGACAGACTGACTACCAGACCCTGTCCTGGTGGACACAGGGCAGATAGGGGCTATTGGCTGTGGGGGTGAGTCCTGTAGCCATTTCTGTCCCAGGACCTGTCTTACCATCGCTCTGCAGGTTGGGCCAAGTACAACCATTTTCGCGTTTCACTTGACTCTCAGTAATACTGAGGCGATCAGTCTCAGGCTTCTCAGGATGTAGTGTGAGATATTCAGGCTCTGGAATCAATTCAGTCCCCTCCAGCAGCACAATAAGAACAATGTCCCGCCCAGTGCTTCTCTTTGTAGAAAAGACAAGTACTTCATTACAAAGAAAACATAGAATTCCACTATGCATTTGTGTGAAGTGAAGGGAATAGTCATCCGGAGCAGGTTCTCATCCCCTCTCGACCCCGTGGTGAAGCCTGCATGTGCAGCTAATTTACATCCGAACCTATCGAGTGCCTTGCAGGTTGTACCCTTAAGATGAGATTCTTAAATTAATACTATGTCTACGGAGATATTGCAAAACCACTGTATGTTTGATTTTGTGTCCCAGCCCATTAACATTCCAGGTCAGGACCCATAGTCCTGCCCCTGCCTGGGGGAAGGCCCGCTGCTTATCCGTGCCCTGACTCATTTCCAGCGTAGTTATGCGATTGAGTACTGTGGCTGCGTCTGAGCTGCCATATGTGTGTGGGGAGTCTACCCTGCTTCCCTAACACACAATGCGCCAGGGGGTGCGTTTGCACAGTGGTGCAGGGAGGGGGCGGGCCTGACATAACAAGTGTGCAAACGCGCCCCCTGGCATGTTGTAAATTGGGGGATTAAGTCCCTTTAAATCCTGAGGGTCCCTGGGGGCCAACTAGCCCACCAGGTACCTCCAGTATCCGCCACAGAGCTGCGTTGCAGAGAGGAGATTTGAGGCCACGCCCCTTTTTACACCTCTCTGCAACGCAGCTCTGTGGGGCTTACTGGAAGTACCTGGTGGGCTCGTTGGCCCCCAGGGACCCTCAAGATTCAAGGGGACTTAATCCCCCAAGGCACAATGCGCCAAGGGGCACGTTTGCACAGTGGTGCAGGGAGGGGGCGGGGCCTGCTATAACAAGTGTGCAAACCTCCCCCTGGCGCGTTGTGAATTGGGGGATTAAGTCTCCTTCAATCCTGAGGGTCCCTGGGGGCCAACTAGCCCACCAGGTACCTCCAGTAAGTGCCACAGAGCTGTGTTACAGAGAGGTGGTCCGAGGCCACTCCCCTTTTTACACCACTCTGCAAATGCTGGTGGGGCGATGAGGTCCTCTTGTGTCCTGAGGACGTCAGGACACAAGTGGACTTCATCCTCCGAGCAGCAGTGCGCCAGAAGCCGCGTTTGCAGCGTGGCCTTGGACCACCTCTCTGCAATCCAGCTGTGTGGTGCTTACTGGAGGTACCTGGTGGACTAGTTGGCCCCAAGGGACCCTCAGTATTAAAGGGGACTTAATCCCCCAACTTAGAACGCGCCAGGGGGCGCGTTTGCAGAGTGGTGGAGAAAGGGGGCGTGGCCTTTGTCCACCTCTCAGCAATCCCACTGTGTGGGGCTTACTGGAGGTAAGAGGTAGGCTAGTTGGGCCCTAAAGGACCTCCAGCAGCGAAGGGGACTTCAATCCCAATCCAAGAGCGCGCCAGGGAGCGCGTTTGTAGAGTGGTGGGAAGAGGGGGCGTGGCCTGCTCTTCGAACTTAGAAATGCTGCTCTGTGGGACTTACTGGAGATAATAGGAGGGGTAGTTGGCCCCCAAGGATGTCGTTGGGGGCTAACTACCCCTCTTGTTACCTCCAGTAAGTCCCGCACAGTGGGATTGCTAAGACGTCTTCGGAGGCCATGCCCCCCTTTCTCCACCATTCTGCAAACGTGCCTCCTGGCAGACTATGGGATGGGGAATGAAGTCCAAATTACTCCTGAGGGACTTTGGGGGCCAAGTAGCCCTACTGGTACCGCCTGTAAGCCCTACGCACAGGAATTCCTGAGCGCTGGTCGGAGGCCCAGCGCCCTTTCTCCACCACTCTGAAAACGCGACTAAATCTCACATTTGAATGTGGATCATCACTTTTAGAGATAAAATAAGCTTGTTTAAAGGGATTCTTGTGCTTCCAAGGGCCGTAAATGCTAGATTTGTGGAATGGATAAAGGTGAATGAAAATGGACAATATACCCACTATGAGCCCTTAAAAGGTCTTTCTTCATCCCGGGAAGTGAATTAAATAACATTTGGAGGCATTCAATGTTCAAGCGATAATGCCTGATTTTGGATGAAACAGATAACATCCCCCCCCTACGACATTCTTCAGAAAGTAAAAAAATGGTCCATTTTCAAATGTTGCATCTTTCAACTACATCTCACATTTGAATGTGGATCATCACTTTAGAGATGAAATAAGCTTGATTAAAGTGATTTTTGTGCTTACAAGGGCCGTAAATGCAAGATTTGTGGAATGGATAAAAGTGAATGAAAATGGACAATATACTCACTCTGAGCCCTTAAAAAGTGTTTCTTCACCCCGGGAAGTGAATTAAATAACATTTGGAGGCATTTAATGTTCAAGAACAAACGTGTGATTTTTGATAAAAGAGATAACATCCCCCCCTTACGACATTCTTCAGAAAGGTAAAAAATGGTCCATTTTCAAATGTTGCATCTTTCAACTACATCTCACATTTGAATGTGGATCATCACTTTTAGAGATGAATTGAGCTTGTTTAAGTGATTCTTGTGCTTCCAAGGGATGTAAATGAAAGATTTGTGGAATGGATAAAAGTGAATGAAAATAGACAATTTACTCACTCTGAGCCCTTAAAAAGTGTTTCTTAACCCCGGGAAGTGAATTAAATAACATTTGGAGGCATTTAATGTTCAAGCGAAAATGCCTGATTTTTGATGAAAGAGATAACACCCCCCCTTACGACATTCTTCAGAAAGTTTAAAAATGGTCCATTTTCAAATGTTGCATCTTTCAACTTCATCTCACATTTGAATATGAATCATCACTTTAGAGATTAAATAAGCTTGATTACAGTGATTTTTGTGCTTCCAAGGCCCGTAAATGCAAGATTTGTGGAATGGATAAAGGTGAATGAAAATGGACAATTTACTCACTCTGAGCCATTAAAAAGTATTTCTTCATCCCGGGAAGTGAATTAAATAATATTTGGAGGCATTCAATGTTCAAGCGAAAGCACCTGATTTTTGATGAAAGAGATAACATCCCCCCTTACTACATTCTTCAGAAAGGTAAAAAATGGTCCATTTTCAAATGGTGCATCTTTCAACTACATCTCACATTTGAATGTGGATCATCACTTTAGAGATGAAATAAGCTTGATTAAAGTGATTTTTGTGCTTCCAAGGGTCGTAAATGCAAGATTTTTGGAATGGATAAAAGTGAATGAAAATGGACAATTTACTCACTCTGAGCCCTTAAAAAGTGTTTCTTCACCCCGGAAGTGAATTAAATAACATTTGGAGGCATTTAATGTTCAAACGAAAATGCCTGATTTTTGATGAAAGAGATAACACCCCCCTTATGACATTCTTCAGAAAGGTATAAAATGGTCCTTTTTCAAATGTTGCATCTTTCAACTACATCTCACATTTGAATGTGGATCATCACTTTTAGAGATGAAATAAGCTTGTTTAAAGTGATTCTTGTGCTTCCAAGGGCCGTAAATGCAAGATTTGTGGAATGGATAAAGGTGAATGAAAATGGACAATTTACTCACTCTGAGCCCTTAAAAGTGTGTCTTCACCTCGGGAAGTGAACTAAATAACATGTGGAGGCATTTAATGTTCAAGAACAAACGCATGATTTTTGATGAAAGAGATAACACCCCCCCTTACGACATTCTTCAGAAAAGTAAAAAATGGTCGATTTTCAAATGCTGCATCTTTCAACTACATCTCACATTTGAATGTGGATCATCACTTTTAGAGATGAAATAAGCTTGTTTAAAGTGATTCTTTTGCTTCCAAGGGCCGTAAATGCAAGATTTGTGGAATGGATAAAGGTGAATGAAAATGGACAATTTACTCACTCTGAGCCCTTAAAAAGTCTTTCTTCATCCCAGGAAGTGAATTAAATAACATTTGGAGGCATTCAATGTTCAAGCGAAAATGCCTGATTTTTGATGAAAGAGATAACACCCCCCTTACGACATTCTTCAGAAAGGTAAAAAATGGTCCATTTTCAAATGTTGCATCTTACAACTATATCTCACATTTGAATGTGGATCATCACTTTAGAGATGAAATAAGCTTGATTAAAGTGATTTTTGTGCTTCCAAGGGCCGGAAATGCAAGATTTGTGGAATGGATAAAGGTGAATGAAAATGGACAATTTACTCACTCTGAGCCCTTAAAAAGTGTGTCTTCACCTCGGGAAGTGAACTAAATAACATGTGGAGGCATTTAATGTTCAAGAACAAACGCATGATTTTTGATGAAAGAGATAACACTCCCTTACAACATTCTTCAGAAAGGTAAAAATGGTCGATTTTCAAATGCTGCATCTTTCAACTACATCTCACATTTGAATGTGGATCATCACTTTTAGAGATGAAATAAGCTTGTTTAAAGTGATTCTTGTGCTTCCAAAGGCCGTAAATGCAAGATTTGTGGAATGGATAAAGGTGAATGAACATGGACAATTTACTCACTCTGAGCCCTTAAAAGTCTTTCTTCATCCCAGGAAGTGAATTAAATAACATTTGGAGGCATTCAATGTTCAAGCGAAAATGCCTGATTTTTGATGAAAGAGATAACACCCCCTTACGACATTCTTCAGAAAGGTAAAAATGGTCCATTTTCAAATGTTGCATCTTACAACTACATCTCACATTTGAATGTGGATCATCACTTTAGAGATGAAATAAGCTTGATTAAAGTGATTTTTGTGCTTCCAAGGGCCGTAAATGCAAGATTTGTGGAATGGATAAAAGTGAATGAAAATGGACAATTTACTCACTCTGAGCCCTTAAAAAGTGTTTCTTCACCTCGGTAAGTGAATTAAATAACATGTGGAGGTATTTAATGTTCAAGCACAAACGCGTGATTTTTGATGAAAGAGATAACACTCCCCTTACGACATTCTTCAGAAAGGTAAAAAATGGTCGATTTTCAAATGCTGCATCTTTCAACTACATCTCACATTTGAATTTGGATCATCACTTTTAGAGATGAAATAAGCTTGTTTAAAGTGATTCTTGTGCTTCCAAGTGCCGTAAATGCTAGATTTGTGGAATGGATAAAGGTGAATGAAAATGGACAATTTACCCACTCTGAGCCCTTAAAAAGTCTTTCTTCATCCCGGGAAGTGAATTAAATAACATTTGGAGGCATTCAATGTTCAAGCGATAATGCCTGATTTTTGATGAAAGAGATAACATCCCCCCTACGACATTCTTCAGAAAGGTAAAAAATGGTCCATTTTGAAATGTTGCATCTTTCAACTACATCTCACATTTGAATGTGGATCATCACTTTAGAGATGAAATAAGCTTAATTAAAGGGATTTTTGTGCTTACAAGGGCCGTAAATGCAAAATTTGTGGAATGGATAAAAGTGAATGAAAATGGACAATTTACTCACTCTAAGCCCTTAAAAAGTGTTTCTTCACCCCGGGAAGTGAATTAAATAACATTTGGAGGCATTTAATGTTCAAGCGAAAACACCTGATTTTTGATGAAATAAATAACACCCCCCTTACAACCTTCTTAAGAAAGGTAAAAAATCGTCCATTTTCAAATGTTGCCTCTTTGAACTACATCTCACATTTGAATGTGGATCATCACTTTTAGAGATGAAATAAGCTTGTTTAAAGTGATTCTTGTGCTTCCAAGGGCCGTAAATGCAAGATTTGTGGAATGGATAAACGTGAATGAAAATGGACAATTTACTCACTCTGAGCCCTTAAAAAGTGTTTCTTCATCCCGGGAAGTGAATTAAATAACATTTGGAGGCATTCAATGTTCATGCGAAAATGCCTGATTTTTGATGAAAGAGATAACACCCCCCCATACAACATTCTTCAGAAAGGTAAAAACTGGTCCATTTTCAAATGCTGCATCTTTCAACTACATCTCACATTTGAATGTGGATCATCACTTTAGAGATTAAATAGTCTTGATTAAAGTGATTTTTGTGCTTCCAAGGGCCGTAAATGCAAAATTTGTGGAATGGATAAAAGTGAATGAAAATGGACAATTTACTCACTCTGAGCCCTTAAAAGTGTTTCTTCACCACAGGAAGTGAATCAAATAACATGTGGAGGTATTTAATGTTCAAGCACAAACGCATGATTTTTGATGAAAGAGATAACACCCCCCTTACGACATTCTTCAGAAAGGTAAAAAATGGTCGATTTTCAAATGCTGCATCTTTCAACTACATCTCACATTTGAATGTGGATCATCACTTTTAGAGATGAAATAAGCTTGTTTAAAGTGATTCTTGTGCTTCCAAGGGCCGTAAATGCTAGATTTGTGGAATGGATAAAGGTGAATGAAAATGGACAATTTACTCACTCTGAGCCCTTAAAAAGTGTTTCTTCACCTCGGGAAGTGAAGTAAATAACATGTGGAGGCATTTAATGTTCAAGAACAAAAGCATGATTTTTGATGAACGAGATAACACCCCCCCTTACGACATTCTTCAGAAAGGTAAAAAATGGTCCATTTTCAAATGCTGCATCTTTCAACTACATCTCACATTTGAATGTGGAACATCACTTTAGAGATGAAATAAGCTTGATTAAAGTGATTTTTGTGCTTCCGAGGGCCGTAAATGCAAGATTTGTGGAATGGATAAAAGTGAATGAAAATGGACAATTTACTCACTCTGAGCCCTTAAAAAGTGTTTCTTCACCCCGGGAAGTGAATTAAATAACATTTGGAGGCATTAATGTTCAAGAACAAACGTGTGATTTTTGATAAAAGAGATAACATCCCCCCCTTACGACATTCTTCGGAAAGGTAAAAAATGGTTCATTTTCAAATGTTGCCTCTTTCAACTACATCTCACATTTGAATGTGGATCATCACTTTTAGAGATGAAATGAGCTTTTTTAAAGTGATTCTTGTGCTTCCAAGGGCCGTAAATGCAAGATTTGTGGAATGGATAAACGTGAATGAAAATGGACAATTTACTCACTCTGAGCCCTTAAAAGTGTTTCTTCACCTCGGGAAGTGAAGTAAATAACATGTGGAGGCATTTAATGTTCAAGAACAAAAGCATGATTTTTGATGAACGAGATAACACCCCCTTACGACATTCTTCAGAAAGGTAAAAATGGTCGACTTTCAAATGCTGCATCTTTCAACTACATCTCACATTTGAATGTGGATCATCACTTTTAGAGATGAAATAAGCTTGTTTAAAGTGATTCTTGTGCTTCCAAGGGCCGTAAATGCAAGATTTGTGGAGTGGATAAAGGTGAATGAAAATGGACATTTTACTCACTCTGAGCCCTTAAAAAGTCTTTCTTCATCCCAGGAAGTGAATTAAATAACATTTGGAGGCATTCAATGTTCAAGTGAAAATGCCTGATTTTTGATGAAAGAGAAAACATCCCCCTTACGACATTCTTCAGAAAGGTAAAAAATGGTCCATTTTCAAATGTTGCATCTTTCAACTACATCTCACATTTGAATGTGGATCATCACTTTAGAGATGAAATAAGCTTGATTAAAGTGATTTTTGTGCTTCCAAGAGCCGTAAATGCAAGATTTGTGGAATGGACAAAAGTGAATGAAAATGGACAATTTACTCACTCTAAGCCCTTAAAAAGTGTTTCTTCACCCCGGGAAGTGAATTAAATAACATTTGGAGGCATTTAATGTTCAAGCGAAAACACCTGATTTTTGATGAAAGAAATAACACCCCCCCTTACGACCTTCTTAAGAAAGGTAAAAAATCGTCCATTTTCAAATGTTGCCTCTTTGAACTACATCTCACATTTGAATGTGGATCATCACTTTTAGAGATGAAATAAGCTTGTTTAAAGTGATTCTTGTGCTTCCAAGGGCCGTAAATGCAAGATTTGTGGAATGGATAAAAGTGAATGAAAATGGACAATTTACTCACTCTGAGCCCTTAAAAAGTGTTTCTTCACCCCGGGAAGTGAATTAAATAACATTTGGAGGCATTAATGTTCAAGAACAAACGTGTGATTTTTGATAAAAGAGATAACATCCCCCTTACTACATTCTTCGGAAAGGTAAAAAATGGTTCATTTTCAAATGTTGCCTCTTTCAACTACATCTCACATTTGAATGTGGATCATCACTTTTAGAGATGAAATGAGCTTGTTTAAAGTGATTCTTGTGCTTCCAAGGGCCGTAAATGCAAGATTTGTGGAATGGATAAACGTGAATGAAAATGGACAATTTACTCACTCTGAGCCCTTAAAAAGTGTTTCTTCACCTCGGGAAGTGAAGTAAATAACATGTGGAGGCATTTAATGTTCAAGAACAAAAGCATGATTTTTGATAAAAGAGATAACACCCCCCCTTACGACATTCTTCAGAAAGGTAAAAAATGGTCGACTTTCAAATGCTGCATCTTTCAACTACATCTCACATTTGAATGTGGATCATCACTTTTAGAGATGAAATAAGCTTGTTCAAAGTGATTCTTGTGCTTCCAAGGGCCGTAAATGCAAGATTTGTGGAGTGGATAAAGGTGAATGAAAATGGACAATTTACTCACTCTGAGCCCTTAAAAAGTCTTTCTTCATCCCAGGAAGTGAATTAAATAACATTTGGAGGCATTCAATGTTCAAGCGAAAATGCCTGATTTTTGATGAAAGAGAAAACATCCCCCTTACGACATTCTTCAGAAAGGTAAAAAATGGTCCATTTTCAAATGTTGCATCTTTCAACTACATCTCACATTTGAATGTGGATCATCACTTTAGAGATGAAATAAGCTTGATTAAAGTGATTTTTGTGCTTCCAAGGGCCGTAAATGCAAGATTTGTGGAATGGACAAAAGTGAATGAAAATGGACAATTTACTCACTCTAAGCCCTTAAAAGTGTTTCTTCACCCCGGGAAGTGAATTAAATAACATTTGGAGGCATTTAATGTTCAAGCGAAAACACCTGATTTTTGATGAAAGAGATAACACCCCCCCCTTACGACATTCTTCAGAAAGGTAAAAAATTGTCCATTTTCAAATGCTGCATCTTTCAACTACATCTCACATTTGAATGTGGATAATCACTTTTAGAGATGAAATAAGCTTGTTTAAAGTGATTCTTGTGCTTCCAAGGGCCGTAAATGCAAGATTTTTGGAATGGATAAACGTGAATGAAAATGGACAATTTACTCACTCTGATCCCTTAAAAAGTCTTTCTTCATCCCGGGAAGTGAATTAAATAATATTTGGAGGCATTCAATGTTCAAGCGAAAGCACCTGATTTTTGATGAAAGAGATAACACCCCCCCCTTACGACATTCTTCAGAAAGGTAAAAAATTGTCCATTTTCAAAAGGTGCATCTTTCAACTACATCTCACATTTGAATGTGGATCATCACTTTAGAGATGAAATAAGCTTGATTAAAGTGATTTTTGTGCTTCCAAGGGTAGTAAATGCAAGATTTTTGGAATGGATAAAAGTGAATGAAAATGGACAATTTACTCACTCTGAGCCCTTAAAAAGTGTTTCTTCACCCCGGGAAGTGAATTAAATAACATGTGGAGGTATTTAATGTTCAAGCACAAACGCGTGATTTTTGATGAAAGAGATAACACCCCCTTACGACATTCTTCAGAAAGGTAAAAACTGGTCCATTTTCAAATGCTGCATCTTTCAACTACATCTCACATTTGAATGTGGATCATCACTTTAGAGATGAAATAGTCTTGATTAAAGTGATTTTTGTGCTTCCAAGGGCCGTAAATGCAAAATTTGTGGAATGGATAAAAGTGAATGAAAATGGACAATTTACTCACTCTGAGCCCTTAAAAAGTGTTTCTTCACCACAGGAAGTGAATTAAATAACATGTGGAGGTATTTAATGTTCAAGCACAAACGCGTGATTTTTGATGAAAGAGATAACACCCCCCTTACGACATTCTTCAGAAAGGTAAAAATGGTCGATTTTCAAATGCTGCATCTTTCAACTACATCTCACATTTGAATTTGGATCATCACTTTTAGAGATGAAATAAGCTTGTTTAAAGTGATTCTTGTGCTTCCAAGGGCCGTAAATGCTAGATTTGTGGAATGGATAAAGGTGAATGAAAATGGATAATTTACCCACTCTGAGCCCTTAAAAAGTCTTTCTTCATCCCGGCAAGTGAATTAAATAACATTTGGAGGCATTCAATGTTCATGCGAAAATTCCTGATTTTTGATGAAAGAGATAACACCCCCATACAACATTCTTCAGAAAGGTAAAAAATGGTCCATTTTCAAATGCTGCATCTTTCAACTACATCTCACATTTGAATGTGGAACATCACTTTAGAGATGAAATAAGCTTGATTAAAGTGATTTTTGTGCTTCCGAGGGCCGTAAATGCAAGATTTGTGGAATGGATAAAAGTGAATGAAAATGGACAATTTACTCACTCTGAGCCCTTAAAAGTGTTTCTTCACCTAGGGAAGTGAATTAAATAACATTTGGAGGCATTAATGTTCAATAACAAACGTGTGATTTTTGATAAAAGAGATAACATCCCCCCCTTACGACATTCTTCGGAAAGGTAAAAAATGGTTCATTTTCAAATGTTGCCTCTTTCAACTACATCTCACATTTGAATGTGGATCATCACTTTTAGAGATGAAATAAGCTTGTTTAAAGTGATTCTTGTTCTTCCAAGGGCCGTAAATGCAAGATTTGTGGAGTGGATAAAGGTGAATGAAAATGGACAATTTACTCACTCTGAGCCCTTAAAAAGTCTTTCTTCTTCCCAGGAAGTGAATTAAATAACATTTGGAGGCATTCAATGTTCAAGCGAAAATGCCTGATTTTTGATGAAAGAGAAAACATCCCCCTTACGACATTCTTCAGAAAGGTAAAAAATGGTCCATTTTCAAATGTTGCATCTTTCAACTACATCTCACATTTGAATGTGGATCATCACTTTAGAGATGAAATAAGCTTGATTAAAGTGATTTTTGTGCTTCCAAGGGCCGTAAATGCAAGATTTGTGGAATGGACAAAAGTGAATGAAAATGGACAATTTACTCATTCTAAGCCCTTAAAAGTGTTTCTTCACCCCGGGAAGTGAATTAAATAACATTTGGAGGCATTTAATGTTCAAGCGAAAACACCTGATTTTTGATGAAAGAAATAACACCCCCCTTACGACCTTCTTAAGAAAGGTAAAAAATCGTCCATTTTCAAATGTTGCCTCTTTGAACTACATCTCACATTTGAATGTGGATCATCACTTTTAGAGATGAAATAAGCTTGTTTAAAGTGATTCTTGTGCTTCCAAGGGCCGTAAATGCAAGATTTGTGGAATGGATAAATGTGAATGAAAATGGACAATTTACTCACTCTGAGCCCTTAAAAAGTGTTTCTTCATCCCGGGAAGTGAATTAAATAACATTTGGAGGCATTCAATGTTCAAGCAAAAATGCCTGATTTTTGATGAAAGAGATAACACCCCCCCTTACAACATTCTTCAGAAAGGTAAAAAATAGTCCATTTTCAAATGTTGCATCTTTCAACTACATCTCACATTTGAATGTGGCTCATCACTTTTATAGATGAAATAAGCTTGTTTAAAGTGATTCTTGTGCTTCCAAGGGCCGGAAATGCAAGATTTGTGGAATGGATAAACGTGAATGAAAATGGACAATTTACTCACTCTGAGCCCTTAAAAAGTCTTTCTTCATCCCGGGAAGTGAATTAAATAATATTTGGAGGCATTCAATGTTCAAGCGAAAGCACCTGATTTTTGATGAAAGAGATAACACCCCCTTACGACATTCTTCAGAAAGGTAAAAAATGGTCCATTTTCAAATGGTGCATCTTTCAACTACATCTCACATTTGAATGTGGATCATCACTTTAGAGATGAAATAAGCTTGATTAAAGTGATTTTTGTGCTTCCAAGGGTAGTAAATGCAAGATTTTTGGAATGGATAAAAGTGAATGAAAATGGACAATTTACTCACTCTGAGCCCTTAAAAAGTGTTTCTTCACCCCGGGAAGTGAATTAAATAACATTTGGAGGCATTTAATGTTCAAACGAAAATGCCTGATTTTTGATGAAAGAGATAACACCCCCCCTTATGACATTCTTCAGAAAGGTATAAAATGGTCCATTTTCAAATGTTGCCTCTTTCATCTACATCTCACATTTGAATGTGGATCAACACTTTTAGAGATGAAATAAGCTTGTTTAAAGTGATTCTTGTGCTTCCAAGGGCCGTAAATGCAAGATTTGTGGAGTGGATAAAGGTGAATGAAAATGGACAATTTACTCACTCTGAGCCCTTAAAAAGTGTGTCTTCACCTCGGGAAGTGAACTAAATAACATGTGGAGGCATTTAATGTTCAAGAACAAACGCATGATTTTTGATGAAAGAGATAACACTCCCCTTACGACATTCTTCAGAAAAGTAAAAAATGGTCGATTTTCAAATGCTGCATCTTTCAACTACATCTCACATTTGAATGTGGATCATCACTTTTAGAGATGAAATAAGCTTGTTTAAAGTGATTCTTGTGCTTCCAAGGGCCGTAAATGCAAGATTTGTGGAATGGATAAAGGTGAATGAAAATGGACAATTTACTCACTCTGAGCCCTTAAAAAGTCTTTCTTCATCCCAGGAAGTGAATTAAATAACATTTGGAGGCATTCAATGTTCAAGCGAAAATGCCAGATTTTTGATGAAAGAGATAACATCCCCCCTTACGACATTCTTCGGAAAGGTAAAGAATGGTCCATTTTCAAATGTTGCATCTTACAACTACATCTCACATTTGAATGTGGATCATCACTTTAGAGATGAAATAAGCTTGATTAAAGTGATTTTTGGCTTCCAAGGGCCGTAAATGCAAGATTTGTGGAATGGATAAAGGTGAATGAAAATGGACAATTTACTCACTCTGAGCCCTTAAAAAGTGTGTCTTCACCTCGGGAAGTGAACTAAATAACATGTGGAGGCATTTAATGTTCAAGAACAAACGCATGATTTTTGATGAAAGAGATAACACCCCCCTTACGACATTCTTCAGAAAGGTAAAAATGGTCGATTTTCAAATGCTGCATCTTTCAACTACATCTCACATTTGAATTTGGATCATCACTTTTAGAGATGAAATAAGCTTGTTTAAAGTGATTCTTGTGCTTCCAAGGGCCGTAAATGCTAGATTTGTGGAATGGATAAAGGTGAATGAAAATGGATAATTTACCCACTCTGAGCCCTTAAAAGTCTTTCTTCATCCCGGCAAGTGAATTAAATAACATTTGGAGGCATTCAATGTTCATGCGAAAATTCCTGATTTTTGATGAAAGAGATAACACCCCCATACAACATTCTTCAGAAAGGTAAAAATGGTCCATTTTCAAATGCTGCATCTTTCAACTACATCTCACATTTGAATGTGGAACATCACTTTAGAGATGAAATAAGCTTGATTAAAGTGATTTTTGTGCTTCCGAGGGCCGTAAATGCAAGATTTGTGGAATGGATAAAAGTGAATGAAAATGGACAATTTACTCACTCTGAGCCCTTAAAAAGTGTTTCTTCACCCCGGGAAGTGAATTAAATAACATTTGGAGGCATTAATGTTCAATAACAAACGTGTGATTTTTGATAAAAGAGAAAACATCCCCCCTTACGACATTCTTCGGAAAGGTAAAAAATGGTTAATTTTCAAATGTTGCCTCTTTCAACTACATCTCACATTTGAATGTGGATCATCACTTTTAGAGATGAAATAAGCTTGTTTAAAGTGATTCTTGTGCTTCCAAGGGCCGTAAATGCAAGATTTGTGGAGTGGATAAAGGTGAATGAAAATGGACAATTTACTCACTCTGAGCCCTTAAAAGTCTTTCTTCATCCCAGGAAGTGAATTAAATAACATTTGGAGGCATTCAATGTTCAAGCGAAAATGCCTGATTTTTGATGAAAGAGAAAACATCCCCCTTACGACATTCTTCAGAAAGGTAAAAATGGTCCATTTTCAAATGTTGCATCTTTCAACTACATCTCACATTTGAATGTGGATCATCACTTTAGAGATGAAATAAGCTTGATTAAAGTGATTTTTGTGCTTCCAAGGGCCGTAAATGCAAGATTTGTGGAATGGACAAAAGTGAATGAAAATGGACAATTTACTCATTCTAAGCCCTTAAAAAGTGTTTCTTCACCCCGGGAAGTGAATTAAATAACATTTGGAGGCATTTAATGTTCAAGCGAAAACACCTGATTTTTGATGAAAGAAATAACACCCCCCCTTACGACCTTCTTAAGAAAGGTAAAAAATCGTCCATTTTCAAATGTTGCCTCTTTGAACTGCATCTCACATTTGAATGTGGATCATCACTTTTAGAGATGAAATAAGCTTGTTTAAAGTGATTCTTGTGCTTTCAAGGGCCGTAAATGCAAGATTTGTGGAATGGATAAATGTAAATGAAAATGGACAATTTACTCACTCTGAGCCCTTAAAAAGTGTTTCTTCATCCCGGGAAGTGAATTAAATAACATTTGGAGGCATTCAATGTTCATGCGAAAATGCCTGATTTTTGATTAAAGAGATAACACCCCCCATACAACATTCTTCAGAAAGGTAAAAAATGGTCCATTTTCAAATGCTGCATCTTTCAACTACATCTCACATTTGAATGTGGATCATCACTTTTAGAGATGAAATAAGCTTGTTTAAAGTGATTCTTGTGCTTCCAAGGGCCGTAAATGCAAGATTTGTGGAATGGATAAAAGTGAATGAAAATGGACAATTTATTCACTCTGAGCCCTTAAAAAGTTATTCTTCACTCCGGGAAGTGAATTAGATAACATTTGGAGGCATTAATGTTCAATAACAAACGTGTGATTTTTGATAAAAGAGAAAACATCCCCCCTTACGACATTCTTCGGAAAGGTAAAAAATGGTTAATTTTCAAATGTTGCCTCTTTCAACTACATCTCACATTTGAATGTGGATCATCACTTTTAGAGATGAAATAAGCTTGTTTAAAGTGATTCTTGTGCTTCCAAGGGCCGTAAATGCAAGATTTGTGGAGTGGATAAAGGTGAATGAAAATGGACAATTTACTCACTCTGAGCCCTTAAAAGTCTTTCTTCATCCCAGGAAGTGAATTAAATAACATTTGGAGGCATTCAATGTTCAAGCGAAAATGCCTGATTTTTGATGAAAGAGAAAACATCCCCCTTACGACATTCTTCAGAAAGGTAAAAAATGGTCCATTTTCAAATGTTGCATCTTTCAACTACATCTCACATTTGAATGTGGATCATCACTTTAGAGATGAAATAAGCTTGATTAAAGTGATTTTTGTGCTTCCAAGGGCCGTAAATGCAAGATTTGTGGAATGGACAAAAGTGAATGAAAATGGACAATTTACTCATTCTAAGCCCTTAAAAAGTGTTTCTTCACCCCGGGAAGTGAATTAAATAACATTTGGAGGCATTTAATGTTCAAGCGAAAACACCTGATTTTTGATGAAAGAAATAACACCCCCTTACGACCTTCTTAAGAAAGGTAAAAATCGTCCATTTTCAAATGTTGCCTCTTTGAACTGCATCTCACATTTGAATGTGGATCATCACTTTTAGAGATGAAATAAGCTTGTTTAAAGTGATTCTTGTGCTTTCAAGGGCCGTAAATGCAAGATTTGTGGAATGGATAAATGTAAATGAAAATGGACAATTTACTCACTCTGAGCCCTTAAAAAGTGTTTCTTCATCCCGGGAAGTGAATTAAATAACATTTGGAGGCATTCAATGTTCATGCGAAAATGCCTGATTTTTGATTAAAGAGATAACACCCCCCATACAACATTCTTCAGAAAGGTAAAAATGGTCCATTTTCAAATGCTGCATCTTTCAACTACATCTCACATTTGAATGTGGATCATCACTTTTAGAGATGAAATAAGCTTGTTTAAAGTGATTCTTGTGCTTCCAAGGGCCGTAAATGCAAGATTTGTGGAATGGATAAACGTGAATGAAAATGGACAATTTACTCACTCTGAGCCCTTAAAAAGTCTTTCTTCATCCCGGGAAGTGAATTAAATAATATTTGGAGGCATTCAATGTTCAAGCGAAAGCACCTGATTTTGATGAAAGAGATAACACCCCCTTACGACATTCTTCAGAAAGGTAAAAAATGGTCCATTTTCAAATGGTGCATCTTTCAACTACATCTCACATTTGAATGTGGATCATCACTTTAGAGATGAAATAAGCTTGATTAAAGTGATTTTTGTGCTTCCAAGGGTAGTAAATGCAAGATTTTTGGAATGGATAAAAGTGAATGAAAATGGACAATTTACTCACTCTGAGCCCTTAAAAGTGTTTCTTCACCCCGGGAAGTGAATTAAATAACATTTGGAGGCATTTAATGTTCAAACGAAAATGCCTGATTTTTGATGAAAGAGATAACACCCCCTTATGACATTCTTCAGAAAGGTATAAAATGGTCCATTTTCAAATGTTGCCTCTTTCATCTACATCTCACATTTGAATGTGGATCAACACTTTTAGAGATGAAATAAGCTTGTTTAAAGTGATTCTTGTGCTTCCAAGGGCCGTAAATGCAAGATTTGTGGAGTGGATAAAGGTGAATGAAAATGGACAATTTACTCACTCTGAGCCCTTAAAAGTGTGTCTTCACCTCGGGAAGTGAACTAAATAACATGTGGAGGCATTTAATGTTCAAGAACAAACGCATGATTTTTGATGAAAGAGATAACACCCCCCTTACGACATTCTTCAGAAAAGTAAAAATGGTCGATTTTCAAATGCTGCATCTTTCAACTACATCTCACATTTGAATGTGGATCATCACTTTTAGAGATGAAATAAGCTTGTTTAAAGTGATTCTTGTGCTTCCAAGGGCCGTAAATGCAAGATTTGTGGAATGGATAAAGGTGAATGAAAATGGACAATTTACTCACTCTGAGCCCTTAAAAAGTCTTTCTTCATCCCAGGAAGTGAATTAAATAACATTTGGAGGCATTCAATGTTCAAGCGAAAATGCCAGATTTTTGATGAAAGAGATAACATCCCCCCTTACGACATTCTTCGGAAAGGTAAAGAATGGTCCATTTTCAAATGTTGCATCTTACAACTACATCTCACATTTGAATGTGGATCATCACTTTAGAGATGAAATAAGCTTGATTAAAGTGATTTTTGGCTTCCAAGGGCCGTAAATGCAAGATTTGTGGAATGGATAAAGGTGAATGAAAATGGACAATTTACTCACTCTGAGCCCTTAAAAGTGTGTCTTCACCTCGGGAAGTGAACTAAATAACATGTGGAGGCATTTAATGTTCAAGAACAAACGCATGATTTTTGATGAAAGAGATAACACCCCCTTACGACATTCTTCAGAAAGGTAAAAAATGGTCGATTTTCAAATGCTGCATCTTTCAACTACATCTCACATTTGAATTTGGATCATCACTTTTAGAGATGAAATAAGCTTGTTTAAAGTGATTCTTGTGCTTCCAAGGGCCGTAAATGCTAGATTTGTGGAATGGATAAAGGTGAATGAAAATGGATAATTTACCCACTCTGAGCCCTTAAAAAGTCTTTCTTCATCCCGGCAAGTGAATTAAATAACATTTGGAGGCATTCAATGTTCATGCGAAAATTCCTGATTTTTGATGAAAGAGATAACACCCCCATACAACATTCTTCAGAAAGGTAAAAAATGGTCCATTTTCAAATGCTGCATCTTTCAACTACATCTCACATTTGAATGTGGAACATCACTTTAGAGATGAAATAAGCTTGATTAAAGTGATTTTTGTGCTTCCGAGGGCCGTAAATGCAAGATTTGTGGAATGGATAAAAGTGAATGAAAATGGACAATTTACTCACTCTGAGCCCTTAAAAAGTGTTTCTTCACCCCGGGAAGTGAATTAAATAACATTTGGAGGCATTAATGTTCAATAACAAACGTGTGATTTTTGATAAAAGAGAAAACATCCCCCCTTACGACATTCTTCGGAAAGGTAAAAAATGGTTAATTTTCAAATGTTGCCTCTTTCAACTACATCTCACATTTGAATGTGGATCATCACTTTTAGAGATGAAATAAGCTTGTTTAAAGTGATTCTTGTGCTTCCAAGGGCCGTAAATGCAAGATTTGTGGAGTGGATAAAGGTGAATGAAAATGGACAATTTACTCACTCTGAGCCCTTAAAAAGTCTTTCTTCATCCCAGGAAGTGAATTAAATAACATTTGGAGGCATTCAATGTTCAAGCGAAAATGCCTGATTTTTGATGAAAGAGAAAACATCCCCCTTACGACATTCTTCAGAAAGGTAAAAAATGGTCCATTTTCAAATGTTGCATCTTTCAACTACATCTCACATTTGAATGTGGATCATCACTTTAGAGATGAAATAAGCTTGATTAAAGTGATTTTTGTGCTTCCAAGGGCCGTAAATGCAAGATTTGTGGAATGGACAAAAGTGAATGAAAATGGACAATTTACTCATTCTAAGCCCTTAAAAAGTGTTTCTTCACCCCGGGAAGTGAATTAAATAACATTTGGAGGCATTTAATGTTCAAGCGAAAACACCTGATTTTTGATGAAAGAAATAACACCCCCTTACGACCTTCTTAAGAAAGGTAAAAAATCGTCCATTTTCAAATGTTGCCTCTTTGAACTGCATCTCACATTTGAATGTGGATCATCACTTTTAGAGATGAAATAAGCTTGTTTAAAGTGATTCTTGTGCTTTCAAGGGCCGTAAATGCAAGATTTGTGGAATGGATAAATGTAAATGAAAATGGACAATTTACTCACTCTGAGCCCTTAAAAGTGTTTCTTCATCCCGGGAAGTGAATTAAATAACATTTGGAGGCATTCAATGTTCATGCGAAAATGCCTGATTTTTGATTAAAGAGATAACACCCCCCATACAACATTCTTCAGAAAGGTAAAAATGGTCCATTTTCAAATGCTGCATCTTTCAACTACATCTCACATTTGAATGTGGATCATCACTTTTAGAGATGAAATAAGCTTGTTTAAAGTGATTCTTGTGCTTCCAAGGGCCGTAAATGCAAGATTTGTGGAATGGATAAACGTGAATGAAAATGGACAATTTACTCACTCTGAGCCCTTAAAAAGTCTTTCTTCATCCCGGGAAGTGAATTAAATAATATTTGGAGGCATTCAATGTTCAAGCGAAAGCACCTGATTTTGATGAAAGAGATAACACCCCCCTTACGACATTCTTCAGAAAGGTAAAAAATGGTCCATTTTCAAATGGTGCATCTTTCAACTACATCTCACATTTGAATGTGGATCATCACTTTAGAGATGAAATAAGCTTGATTAAAGTGATTTTTGTGCTTCCAAGGGTAGTAAATGCAAGATTTTTGGAATGGATAAAAGTGAATGAAAATGGACAATTTACTCACTCTGAGCCCTTAAAAAGTGTTTCTTCACCCCGGGAAGTGAATTAAATAACATTTGGAGGCATTTATTGTTCAAACGAAAATGCCTGATTTTTGATGAAAGAGATAACACCCCCCCTTATGACATTCTTCAGAAAGGTATAAAATGGTCCATTTTCAAATGTTGCCTCTTTCATCTACATCTCACATTTGAATGTGGATCATCACTTTTAGAGATGAAATAAGCTTGTTTAAAGTGATTCTTGTGCTTCCAAGGGCCGTAAATGCAAGATTTGTGGAGTGGATAAAGGTGAATGAAAATGGACAATTTACTCACTCTGAGCCCTTAAAAGTGTATCTTCACCTCGGGAAGTGAACTAAATAACATGTGGAGGCATTTAATGTTCAAGAACAAACGCATGATTTTTGATGAAAGAGATAACACCCCCGCTTACGACATTCTTCAGAAAAGTAAAAATGGTCGATTTTCAAATGCTGCATCTTTCAACTACATCTCACATTTGAATGTGGATCATCACTTTTAGAGATGAAATAAGCTTGTTTAAAGTGATTCTTGTGCTTCCAAGGGCCGTAAATGCAAGATTTGTGGAATGGATAAAGGTGAATGAAAATGGACAATTTACTCACTCTGAGCCCTTAAAAAGTCTTTCTTCATCCCAGGAAGTGAACTAAATAACATTTGGAGGCATTCAATATACAAGCGAAAATGCCTGATTTTTGATGAAAGAGATAACATCCCCCCCTTACGACATTCTTCGGAAAGGTAAAAAATGGTCCATTTTCAAATGTTGCATCTTACAACTACATCTCACATTTGAATGTGGATCATCACTTTAGAGATGAAATAAGCTTGATTAAAGTGATTTTTGTGCTTCCAAGGGCCGTAAATGCAAGATTTGTGGAATGGATAAAGGTGAATGAAAATGGACAATTTACTCACTCTGAGCCCTTAAAAAGTGTGTCTTCACCTCGGGAAGTGAACTAAATAACATGTGGAGGCATTTAATGTTCAAGAACAAACGCATGATTTTTGATGAAAGAGATAACACCCCCCCTTACGACATTCTTCAGAAAGGTAAAAAATGGTCGATTTTCAAATGCTGCATCTTTCAACTACATCTCACATTTGAATGTGGATCATCACTTTTAGAGATGAAATAAGCTTGTTTAAAGTGATTCTTGTGCTTCCAAAGGCCGTAAATGCAAGATTTGTGGAATGGATAAAGGTGAATGAAAATGGACAATTTACTCACTCTGAGCCCTTAAAAAGTCTTTCTTCATCCCAGGAAGTGAATTAAATAACATTTGGAGGCATTCAATGTTCAAGCGAAAATGCCTGATTTTTGATGAAAGAGATAACACCCCCCCTTACGACATTCTTCAGAAAGGTAAAAAATGGTCCATTTTCAAATGTTGCATCTTACAACTACATCTCACATTTGAATGTGGATCATCACTTTAGAGATGAAATAAGCTTGATTAAAGTGATTTTTGTGCTTCCAAGGGCCGTAAATACAAGATTTGTGGAATGGATAAAAGTGAATGAAAATGGACAATTTACTCACTTTGAGCCCTTAAAAAGTCTTTCTTCATCCCGGGAAGTGAATTAAATAACATTTGGAGGCATTCAATGTTCAAGCGATAATGCCTGATTTTTGATGAAAGCGTAACATCCCCCCTACGACATTCTTCAGAAAGGTAAAAAATGGTCCATTTTGAAATGTTGCATCTTTCAACTACATCTCACATTTGAATGTGGATGATCACTTTAGAGATGAAATAAGCTTAATTAAAGGGATTTTTGTGCTTACAAGGGCCGTAAATGCAAAATTTGTGGAATGGATAAAAGTGAATGAAAATGGACAATTTACTCACTCTAAGCCCTTAAAAGTGTTTCTTCACCCCGGGAAGTGAATTAAATAACATTTGGAGGCATTTAATGTTCAAGCGAAAACACCTGATTTTTGATGAAATAAATAACACCCCCTTACGACCTTCTTAAGAAAGGTAAAAAATCGTCCATTTTCAAATGTTGCCTCTTTGAACTACATCTCACATTTGAATGTAGATCATCACTTTTAGAGATGAAATAAGCTTGTTTAAAGTGATTCTTGTGCTTCCAAGGGCCGTAAATGCAAGATTTGTGGAATGGATAAACGTGAATGAAAATGGACAATTTACTCACTCTGAGCCCTTAAAAAGTGTTTCTTCATCCCGGGAAGTGAATTAAATAACATTTGGAGGCATTCAATGTTCATGCGAAAATGCCCGATTTTTGATGAAAGAGATAACACCCCCATACAACATTCTTCAGAAAGGTAAAAACTGGTCCATTTTCAAATGCTGCATCTTTCAACTACATCTCACCTTTGAATGTGGATCATCACTTTAGAGATGAAATAGTCTTGATTAAAGTGATTTTTGTGCTTCCAAGGGCCGTAAATGCAAGATTTGTGGAATGGATAAAAGTGAATGAAAATGGACAATTTACTCACTCTGAGCCCTTAAAAAGTGTTTCTTCACCACAGGAAGTGAATTAAATAACATGTGGAGGTATTTAATGTTCAAGCACAAACGCGTGATTTTTGATGAAAGTGATAACACCCCACCCTTACGACATTCTTCAGAAAGGTAAAAAATGGTCGATTTTCAAATGCTGCATCTTTCAACTACATCTCACATTTGAATTTGGATCATCACTTTTAGAGATGAAATAAGCTTGTTTAAAGTGATTCTTGTGCTTCCAAGGGCCGTAAATG
This sequence comes from Calotriton arnoldi, assembly GCA_963921515.1. Lineage (NCBI taxonomy): Eukaryota > Metazoa > Chordata > Amphibia > Caudata > Salamandridae > Calotriton > Calotriton arnoldi. The sequence continues at coordinate 94,356 of CAWUFW010020112.1, forward strand.
CTAGATTTGTGGAATGGATAAAGGTGAATGAAAATGGATAATTTACCCACTCTGAGCCCTTAAAAAGTCTTTCTTCATCCCGGCAAGTGAATTAAATAACATTTGGAGGCATTCAATGTTCATGCGAAAATGCCTGATTTTTGATGAGAGATAACACCCCCCATACAACATTCTCCAGAAAGGTAAAAAATGGTCCATTTTCAAATGCTGCATCATTCAACTACATCTCACATTTGAATGTGGAACATCACTTTAGAGATGAAATAAGCTTGATTAAAGTGATTTGTGTGCTTCCGAGGGCCGTAAATGCAAGATTTGTGGAATGGATAAAAGTGAATGAAAATGGACAATTTACTCACTCTGAGCCCTTAAAAAGTGTTTCTTCACCCCGGGAAGTGAATTAAATAACATTTGGAGGCATTTAATGTTCAAGAACAAACGTGTGATTTTTGATAAAAGAGATAACATCCCCCCCTTACGACATTCTTCGGAAAGGTAAAAAATGGTTCATTTTCAAATGTTGCCTCTTTCAACTACATCTCACATTTGAATGTGGATCATCACTTTTAGAGATGAAATGAGCTTGTTTAAAGTGATTCTTGTGCTTCCAAGGGCCGTAAATGCAAGATTTGTGGAATGGATAAACGTGAATGAAAATGGACAATTTACTCACTCTGAGCCCTTAAAAAGTGTTTCTTCACCTCGGGAAGTGAACTAAATAACATGTGGAGGCATTTAATGTTCAAGAACAAACGCATGATTTTTGATGAACGAGATAACACCCCCCTTACGACATTCTTCAGAAAGGTAAAAAATGGTCGACTTTCAAATGCTGCATCTTTCAACTACATCTCACATTTGAATGTGGATCATCACTTTTAGAGATGAAATAAGCTTGTTTAAAGTGATTCTTGTGCTTCCAAGGGCCGTAAATGCAAGATTTGTGGAATGGATAAACGTGAATGAAAATGGACAATTTACTCACTCTGAGCCCTTAAAAAGTCTTTCTTCATCCCAGGAAGTGAATTAAATAACATTTGGAGGCATTCAATGTTCAAGCGTAAATGCCTGATTTTTGATGAAAGAGAAAACATCCCCCCTTACGACATTCTTCAGAAAGGTAAAAAATGGTCCATTTTCAAATGTTGCATCTTTCAACTACATCTCACATTTGAATGTGGATCATCACTTTAGAGATGAAATAAGCTTGATTAAAGTGATTTTTGTGCTTCCAAGGTCCGTAAATGCAAGATTTGAGGAATGGACAAAAGTGAATGAAAATGGACAATTTACTCACTCTAAGCCCTTAAAAGTGTTTCTTCACCCCGGGTAGTGAATTAAATAACATTTGGAGGCATTTAATGTTCAAGCGAAAACACCTGATTTTTGATGAAAGAAATAACACCCCCCTTACGACCTTCTTAAGAAAGGTAAAAAATCGTCCATTTTCAAATGTTGCCTCTTTGAACTACATCTCACATTTGAATGTGGATCATCACTTTTAGAGATGAAATAAGCTTGTTTAAAGTGATTCTTGTGCTTCCAAGGGCCGTAAATGCAAGATTTGTGGAATGGATAAATGTGAATGAAAATGGACAATTTACTCACTCTGAGCCCTTAAAAAGTGTTTCTTCATCCCGGGAAGTGAATTAAATAACATTTGGAGGCATTCAATGTTCATGCGAAAATGCCTGATTTTTGATGAAAGAGATAACACCCCCCATACAACATTCTTCAGAAAGGTAAAAATGGTCCATTTTCAAATGCTGCATCTTTCAACTACATCTCACATTTGAATGTGGATCATCACTTAAGAGATGAAATAAGCTTGTTTAAAGTGATTCTTGTGCTTCCAAGGGCCGTAAATGCAAGATTTGTGGAATAGATAAAGGTGAATGAAAATGGACAATTTACTCACTCTGAGCCCTTAAAAAGTCTTTCTTCATCCCAGGAAGTGAATTAAATAACATTTGGAGGCATTCAATGTTCAAGCGAAAATGCCTGATTTTTGATGAAAGAGATAACATCCCCCTTACGACATTCTTCAGAAAGGTAAAAAATGGTCCATTTTCAAATGTTGCATCTTTCAACTACATCTCACATTTGAATGTGGATCATCACTTTAGAGATGAAATAAGCTTGATTAAAGTGATTTTTGTGCTTCCAAGGGCCGTAAATGCAAGATTTGTGGAATGGATAAAGGTGAATGAAAATGGACAATTTACTCACTCTGAGCCCTTAAAAAGTGTGTCTTCACCTCGGGAAGTGAACTAAATAACATGTGGAGGCAATTAATGTTCAAGAACAAACGCATGATTTTTGATAAAAGAGATAACACCCCCCCTTACGACATTCTTCAGAAAGGTAAAAAATGGTCGATTTTCAAATGCTGCATCTTTCAACTATATCTCACATTTGAATTTGGATCATCACTTTTAGAGATGAAATAAGCTTGTTTAAAGTGATTCTTGTGCTTCCAAGGGCCGTAAATGCTAGATTTGTGGAATGGATAAAGGTGAATGAAAATGGACAATTTACCCACTCTGAGCCCTTTTAAAGTCTTTCTTCATCCCGGGAAGTGAATTAAATAACATTTGGAGGCATTCAATGTTCAAGCGATAATGCCTGATTTTTGATGAAAGAGATAACATCCCCCCTACGACATTCTTCAGAAAGGTAAAAAATGGTCCATTTTGAAATGTTGCATCTTTCAACTACATCTCACATTTGAATGTGGATCATCACTTTTAGAGATGAAATAAGCTTGTTTAAAGTGATTCTTGTGCTTCCAAGGGCCGTAAATGCAAGATTTGTGGAATGGATAAACGTGAATGAAAATGGACAATTTACTCACTCTGAGCCCTTAAAAAGTGTTTCTTCATCCCGGGAAGTGAATTAAACAACATTTGGAGGCATTCAATGTTCATGCGAAAATGCCTGATTTTTGATGAAAGAGATAACACCCCCATACAACATTCTTCAGAAAGGTAAAAACTGGTCCATTTTCAAATGCTGCATCTTTCAACTACATCTCACATTTGAATGTGGATCATCACTTTAGAGATGAAATAGTCTTGATTAAAGTGATTTTTGTGCTTCCAAGGGCCGTAAATGCAAGATCTGTGGAATGGATAAAAGTGAATGAAAATGGACAATTTACTCACTCTGAGCCCTTAAAAAGTGTTTCTTCACCACAGGAAGTGAATTAAATAACATGTGGAGGTATTTAATGTTCAAGCACAAACGCGTGATTTTTGATGAAAGTGATAACACCCCCCTTACGACATTCTTCAGAAAGGTAAAAAATGGTCGATTTTCAAATGCTGCATCTTTCAACTACATCTCACATTTGAATGTGGAACATCACTTTAGAGATGAAATAAGCTTGATTAAAGTGATTTGTGTGCTTCCGAGGGCCGTAAATGCAAGATTTGTGGAATGGATAAAAGTGAATGAAAATGGACAATTTACTCACTCTGAGCCCTTAAAAAGTGTTTCTTCACCCCGGGAAGTGAATTAAATAACATTTGGAGGCATTTAATGTTCAAGAACAAACGTGTGATTTTTGATAAAAGAGATAACATCCCCCCTTACGACATTCTTCGGAAAGGTAAAAAATGGTTCATTTTCAAATGTTGCCTCTTTCAACTACATCTCACATTTGAATGTGGATCATCACTTTTAGAGATGAAATGAGCTTGTTTAAAGTGATTCTTGTGCTTCCAAGGGCCGTAAATGCAAGATTTGTGGAATGGATAAACGTGAATGAAAATGGACAATTTACTCACTCTGAGCCCTTAAAAGTGTTTCTTCACCTCGGGAAGTGAACTAAATAACATGTGGAGGCATTTAATGTTCAAGAACAAACGCATGATTTTTGATGAACGAGATAACACCCCCCTTACGACATTCTTCAGAAAGGTAAAAAATGGTCGACTTTCAAATGCTGCATCTTTCAACTACATCTCACATTTGAATGTGGATCATCACTTTTAGAGATGAAATAAGCTTGTTTAAAGTGATTCTTGTGCTTCCAAGGGCCGTAAATGCAAGATTTGTGGAATGGATAAACGTGAATGAAAATGGACAATTTACTCACTCTGAGCCCTTAAAAAGTCTTTCTTCATCCCAGGAAGTGAATTAAATAACATTTGGAGGCATTCAATGTTCAAGCGAAAATGCCTGATTTTTGATGAAAGAGAAAACATCCCCCTTACGACATTCTTCAGAAAGGTAAAAAATGGTCCATTTTCAAATGTTGCATCTTTCAACTACATCTCACATTTGAATGTGGATCATCACTTTAGAGATGAAATAAGCTTGATTAAAGTGATTTTTGTGCTTCCAAGGGCCGTAAATGCAAGATTTGTGGAATGGACAAAAGTGAATGAAAATGGACAATTTACTCACTCTAAGCCCTTAAAAGTGTTTCTTCACCCCGGGAAGTGAATTAAATAACATTTGGAGGCATTTAATGTTCAAGCGAAAACACCTGATTTTTGATGAAAGAAATAACACCCCCCTTACGACCTTCTTAAGAAAGGTAAAAAATCGTCCATTTTCAAATGTTGCCTCTTTGAACTACATCTCACATTTGAATGTGGATCATCACTTTTAGAGATGAAATAAGCTTGTTTAAAGTGATTCTTGTGCTTCCAAGGGCCGTAAATGCAAGATTTGTGGAATGGATAAATGTGAATGAAAATGGACAATTTACTCACTCTGAGCCCTTAAAAAGTGTTTCTTCATCCCGGGAAGTGAATTAAATAACATTTGGAGGCATTCAATGTTCATGCGAAAATGCCTGATTGTTGATGAAAGAGATAACACCCCCCCATACAACATTCTTCAGAAAGGTAAAAAATGGTCCATTTTCAAATGCTGCATCTTTCAACTACATCTCACATTTGATTGTGGATCATCACTTTAGAGATGAAATAAGCTTGTTTAAAGTGATTCTTGTGCTTCGAAGGGCCGTAAATGCAAGATTTGTGGAATAGATAAAGGTGAATGAAAATGGACAATTTACTCACTCTGAGCCCTTAAAAAGTCTTTCTTCATCCCAGGAAGTGAATTAAATAACATTTGGAGGCATTCAATGTTCAAGCGAAAATGCCTGATTTTTGATGAAAGAGATAACATCCCCCTTACGACATTCTTCAGAAAGGTAAAAAATGGTCCATTTTCAAATGTTGCATCTTTCAACTACATCTCACATTTGAATGTGGATCATCACTTTAGAGATGAAATAAGCTTGATTAAAGTGATTTTTGTGCTTCCAAGGGCCGTAAATGCAAGATTTGTGGAATGGATAAAAGTGAATGAAAATGGACAATGTACTCACTCTAAGCCCTTAAAAAGTGTTTCTTCACCCCGGGAAGTGAATTAAATAACATTTGGAGGCATTTAATGTTCAAGCGAAAACACCTGATTTTTGATGAAAGAAATAACACCCCCCTTACGACCTTCTTAAGAAAGGTAAAAAATCGCCCATTTTCAAATGTTGCCTCTTTGCGCTACATCTCACATTTGAATGTGGATCATCACTTTTAGAGATGAAATAAGCTTGTTTAAAGTGATTCTTGTGCTTCCAAGGGCCGTAAATGCAAGATTTGTGGAATGGATAAACGTGAATGAAAATGGACAATTTACTCACTCTGAGCCCTTAAAAAGTGTGTCTTCACCTCGAGAAGTGAACTAAATAACATGTGGAGGCATTTAATGTTCAAGAACAAACGCATGATTTTTGATGAAAGAGATAACACCCCCCCTTACGACATTCTTCAGAAAAGTAAAAAATGGTCGATTTTCAAATGCTGCATCTTTCAACTACATCTCACATTTGAATGTGGATCATCACTTTTAGAGATGAAATAAGCTTGATTAAAGTGATTTTTGTGCTTCCGAGGGCCTTAAATGCAAGATTTGTGGAATGGATAAAAGTGAGTGAAAATGGACAATTTACTCACTCTGAGCCCTTAAAAAGTGTTTCTTCACCCCGGGAAGTGAATTAAATAACATTTGGAGGCATTTAATGTTCAAGAACAAACGTGTGATTTTTGATAAAAGAGATAACATCCCCCCCTTACGACATTCTTCGGAAAGGTAAAAAATGGTTCATTTTCAAATGTTGCCTCTTTCAACTACATCTCACATTTGAATGTGGATCATCACTTTTAGAGATGAAATAAGCTTGTTTAAAGTGATTCTTGTGCTTCCAAGGGCCGTAAATGCAAGATTTGTGGAATGGATAAACGTGAATGAAAATGGGACAATTTACTCACTCTGAGCCCTTAAAAAGTGTTTCTTCACCTCGGGAAGTGAACTAAATAACATGTGGAGGCATTTAATGTTCAAGAACAAACGCATGATTTTTGATGAAAGAGATAACACCCCCCTTACGACATTCTTCAGAAAGGTAAAAAATGGTCGACTTTCAAATGCTGCATCTTTCAACTACATCTCACATTTGAATGTGGATCATCACTTTTAGAGATGAAATAAGTTTGTTTAAAGTGATTCTTGTGCTTCCAAGGGCCGTAAATGCAAGGTTTGTGGAGTGGATAAAGGTGAATGAAAATGAACAATTTACTCACTCTGAGCCCTTAAAAAGTCTTTCTTCATCCCAGGAAGTGAATTAAATAACATTTGGAGGCATTCAATGTTCAAGTGAAAATGCCTGATTTTTGATGAAAGAGAAAACATCCCCCTTACGACATTCTTCAGAAAGGTAAAAAATGGTCCATTTTCAAATGTTGCATCTTTCAACTACATCTCACATTTGAATGTGGATCATCACTTTAGAGATGAAATAAGCTTGATTAAAGTGATTTTTGTGCTTCCAAGGGCCGTAAATGCAAGATTTGTGGAATGGACAAAAGTGAATGAAAATGGACAATTTACTCACTCTAAGCCCTTAAAAGTGTTTCTTCACCCCGGGAAGTGAATTAAATAACATTTGGAGGCATTTAATGTTCAAGCGAAAACACCTGATTTTTGATGAAAGAAATAACACCCCCCTTACGACCTTCTTAAGAAAGGTAAAAAATCGTCCATTTTCAAATGTTGCCTCTTTGAACTACATCTCACATTTGAATGTGGATCATCACTTTTAGAGATGAAATAAGCTTGTTTAAAGTGATTCTTGTGCTTCCAAGGGCCGTAAATGCAAGATTTGTGGAATGGATAAATGTGAATGAAAATGGACAATTTACTCACTCTGAGCCCTTAAAAAGTGTTTCTTCATCCCGGGAAGTGAATTAAATAACATTTGGAGGCATTCAATGTTCATGCGAAAATGCCTGATTTTTGATGAAAGAGATAACACCCCCCATACAACATTCTTCAGAAAGGTAAAAAATGGTCCATTTTCAAATGCTGCATCTTTCAACTACATCTCACATTTGAATGTGGATCATCACTTTAGAGATGAAATAAGCTTGTTTAAAGTGATTCTTGTGCTTCCAAGGGCCGTAAATGCAAGATTTGTGGAATAGATAAAGGTGAATGAAAATGGACAATTTACTCACTCTGAGCCCTTAAAAAGTCTTTCTTCATCCCAGGAAGTGAATTAAATAACATTTGGAGGCATTCAATGTTCAAGCGAAAATGCCTGATTTTTGATGAAAGAGATAACATCCCCCTTACGACATTCTTCAGAAAGGTAAAAAATGGTCCATTTTCAAATGTTGCATCTTTCAACTACATCTCACATTTGAATGTGGATCATCACTTTAGAGATGAAATAAGCTTGATTAAAGTGATTTTTGTGCTTCCAAGGGCCGTAAATGCAAGATTTGTGGAATGGATAAAGGTGAATGAAAATGGACAATTTACTCACTCTGAGCCCTTAAAAAGTGTGTCTTCACCTCGGGAAGTGAACTAAATAACATGTGGAGGCAATTAATGTTCAAGAACAAACGCATGATTTTTGATGAAAGAGATAACACCCCCCCTTACGACATTCTTCAGAAAGGTAAAAAATGGTCGATTTTCAAATGCTGCATCTTTCAACTACATCTCACATTTGAATTTGGATCATCACTTTTAGAGATGAAATAAGCTTGTTTAAAGTGATTCTTGTGCTTCCAAGGGCCGTAAATGCAAGATTTGTGGAATGGATAAACGTGAATGAAAATGGACAATTTACTCACTCTGAGCCCTTAAAAAGTGTTTCTTCATCCCGGGAAGTGAATTAAATAACATTTGGAGGCATTCAATGTTCATGCGAAAATGCCTGATTTTTGATGAAAGAGATAACACCCCCCATACAACATTCTTCAGAAAGGTAAAAACTGGTCCATTTTCAAATGCTGCATCTTTCAACTACATCTCACATTTGAATGTGGATCATCACTTTAGAGATGAAATAAGCTTGTTTAAAGTGATTCTTGTGCTTCCAAGGGTCGTAAATGCAAGATTTGTGGAATAGATAAAGGTGAATGAAAATGGACAATTTACTCACTCTGAGCCCTTAAAAAGTCTTTCCTCATCCCAGGAAGTGAATTAAATAACATTTGGAGGCATTCAATGTTCAAGCGAAAATGCCTGATTTTTGATGAAAGAGATAACATCCCCCTTACGACATTCTTCAGAAAGGTAAAAAATGGTCCATTTTCAAATGTTGCATCTTTCAACTACATCTCACATTTGAATGTGGATCATCACTTTAGAGATGAAATAAGTCTTGATTAAAGTGATTTTTGTGCTTCCAAGGGCCGTAAATGCAAGATTTGTGGAATGGATAAAAGTGAATGAAAATGCACAATTTATTCACTCTGAGCCCTTAAAAAGTGTTTCTTCACCTCAGGAAGTGCATTAAATAACATGTGGAGGTATTTAATGTTCAAGCACAAACGCGTGATTTTTGATGAAAGAGATAACACCCCCCCTTACGACATTCTTCAGAAAGGTAAAAAATGGTCGATTTTCAAATGCTGCATCTTTCAACTACATCTCACATTTGAATTTGGATCATCACTTTTAGAGATGAAATAAGCTTGTTTAAAGTGATTCTTGTGCTTCCAAGGGCCGTAAATGCTAGATTTGTGGAATGGATAAAGGTGAATGAAAATGGATAATTTACCCACTCTGAGCCCTTAAAACGTCTTTCTTCATCCCGGGAAGTGAATTAAATAACATTTGGAGGCATTCAATGTTCATGCCAAAATGCCTGATTTTTGATGAAAGAGATAACACCCCCATACAACATTTTTCAGAAAGGTAAAAAATGGTCCATTTTCAAATGCTGCATCTTTCAACTACATCTCACATTTGAATGTGGAACATCACTTTAGAGATGAAATAAGCTTGATTAAAGTGATTTTTGTGCTTCCGAGGGCCGTAAATGCAAGATTTGTGGAATGGATAAAAGTGAATGAAAATGGACAATTTACTCACTCTGAGCCCTTAAAAAGTGTTTCTTCACCCGGGAAGTGAATTAAATAACATTTGGAGGCATTTAATGTTCAAGAACAAACGCGTGATTTTTGATAAAAGAGATAACATCCCCCTTACGACATTCTTCGGAAAGGTAAAAAATGGTCCATTTTCAAATGTTGCATCTTTCAACTACATCTCACATTTGAATGCGGATTATCACTTTAGAGATGAAATAAGCTTGATTAAAGTGATTTTTGTGCTTCCAAGGGCCGTAAATGCAAGATTTGTGGAATAGATAAAGGTGAATGAAAATGGACAATTTACTCACTCTGAGCCCTTAAAAAGTCTTTCTTCATCCCAGGAAGTGAATTAAATAACATTTGGAGGCATTCAATGTTCAAGCGAAAATGCCTGATTTTTGATGAAAGAGATAACACCCCCTTACGACATTCTTCAGAAAGGTAAAAATCGTCCATTTTCAAATGCTGCATCTTTCAACTACATCTCACATTTGAATTTGGATCATCACTTTTAGAGATGAAATAAGCTTGTTTAAAGTGATTCTTGTCCTTCCAAGGGCCGTAAATGCTAGATTTGTGGAATGGATAAAGGTGAATGAAAATGGATAATTTACCAACTCTGAGCCCTTAAAAAGTCTTTCTTCATCCCGGGAAGTGAATTAAATAACCTTTGGAGGCATTCAATGTTCATGCGAAAATGCCTGATTTTTGATGAAAGAGATAACACCCCCATACAACATTCTTCAGAAAGGTAAAAAATGGTCCATTTTCAAATGCTGCCTCTTTCAACTACATCTCACATTTGAATGTGGATAATCACTTTTAGAGATGAAATGAGCTTGTTTAAAGTGATTCTTGTGCTTCCAAGGGCCGTAAATGCAAGATTTGTGGAATGGATAAACGTGAATGAAAATGGACAATTTACTCACTCTGAGCCCTTAAAAAGTGTTTCTTCACCTCGGGAAGTGAACTAAATAACATGTGGAGGCATTTAATGTTCAAGAACAAACGCATGATTTTTGATGAACGAGATAACACCCCCCTTACGACATTCTTCAGAAAGGTAAAAAATGGTCGACTTTCAAATGCTGCATCTTTCAACTACATCTCACATTTGAATGTGGATCATCACTTTTAGAGATGAAATAAGCTTGTTTAAAGTGATTCTTGTGCTTCCAAGGGCCGTAAATGCAAGATTTGTGGAATGGATAAACGTGAATGAAAATGGACAATTTACTCACTCTGAGCCCTTAAAAAGTCTTTCTTCATCCCAGGAAGTTAATTAAATAACATTTGGAGGCATTCAATGTTCAAGCGAAAATGCCTGATTTTTGATGAAAGAGAAAACATCCCCCCTTACGACATTCTTCAGAAAGGTAAAAAATGGTCCATTTTCAAATGTTGCATCTTTCAACTACATCTCACATTTGAATGTGGATCATCACTTTAGAGATGAAATAAGCTTGATTAAAGTGATTTTTGTGCTTCCAAGGGCCGTAAATGCAAGATTTGTGGAATGGACAAAAGTGAATGAAAATGGACAATTTACTCACTCTAAGCCCTTAAAAAGTGTTTCTTCACCCCGGGAAGTGAATTAAATAACATTTGGAGGCATTTAATGTTCAAGCGAAAACACCTGATTTTTGATGAAAGAAATAACACCCCCTTACGACCTTCTTAAGAAAGGTAAAAAATCGTCCATTTTCAAATGTTGCATCTTTGAACTACATCTCACATTTGAATGTGGATCATCACTTTTAGAGATGAAATAAGCTTGTTTAAAGTGATTCTTGTGCTTCCAAGGGCCGTAAATGCAAGATTTGTGGAATGGATAAATGTGAATGAAAATGGACAATTTACTCACTCTGAGCCCTTAAAAAGTGTTTCTTCACCCCGGGAAGTGAATTAAATAACATTTGGAGGCATTTAATGTTCAAGCGAAAACACCTGATTTTTGATGAAAGAAATAACACCCCCTTACGACCTTCTTCAGAAAGGTAAAAAATCGTCCATTTTCAAATGTTGCCTCTTTGAACTACATCTCACATTTGAATGTGGATCATCACTTTTAGAGATGAAATAAGCTTGTTTAAAGTGATTCTTGTGCTTCCAAGGGCCGTAAATGCAAGATTTGTGGAATGGATAAATGTGAATGAAAATGGACAATTTACTCACTCTGAGCCCTTAAAAAGTGTTTCTTCATCCCGGGAAGTGAATTAAATAACATTTGGAGGCATTCAATGTTCAAGCGAAAATGCCTGATTTTTGATGAAAGAGATAACACCCCCCATACGACATTCTTCAGAAAGGTAAAAAATGGTCCATTTTCAAATGCTGCATCTTTCAACTACATCTCACATTTGAATGTGGATCATCACTTTAGAGATGAAATAAGCTTGTTTAAAGTGATTCTTGTGCTTCCAAGGGCCGTAAATGCAAGATTTGTGGAATAGATAAAGGTGAATGAAAATGGACAATTTACTCTTTCTGAGCCCTTAAAAAGTCTTTCTTCATCCCAGGAAGTGAATTAAATAACATTTGGAGGCATTCAATGTTCAAGCGAAAATGCCTGATTTTTGATGAAAGAGATAACATCCCCCTTACGACATTCTTCAGAAAGGTAAAAAATGGTCCATTTTCAAATGTTGCATCTTTCAACTACATCTCACATTTGAATGTGGATCATCACTTTAGAGATGAAATAAGCTTGATTAAAGTGATTTTTGTGCTTCCAAGGGCCGTAAATGCAAGATTTGTGGAATGGATAAAGGTGAATGAAAATGGACAATTTACTCACTCTGAGCCCTTAAAAAGTGTTTCTTCACCTCGGGAAGTGAATTAAATAACATGTGGAGGCATTTAATGTTCAAGAACAAACGCATGATTTTTGATGAAAGAGATAACACCCCCCTTACGACATTCTTCAGAAAGGTAAAAAATGGTCGATTTTCAAATGCTGCATCTTTCAACTACATCTCACATTTGAATTTGGATCATCACTTTTAGAGATGAAATAAGCTTGTTTAAAGTGATTCTTGTGCTTCCAAGGGCCGTAAATGCAAGATTTGTGGAATGGATAAACGTGAATGAAAATGGACAATTTACTCACTCTGAGCCCTTAAAAAGTGTTTCTTCATCCCGGGAAGTGAATTAAATAACATTTGGAGGCATTCAATGTTCATGCGAAAATGCCTGATTTTTGATGAAAGAGATAACACCCCCCATACAACATTCTTCAGAAAGGTAAAAACTGGTCCATTTTCAAATGCTGCATCTTTCAACTACATCTCACATTTGAATGTGGATCATCACTTTAGAGATGAAATAAGCTTGTTTAAAGTGATTCTTGTGCTTCCAAGGGTCGTAAATGCAAGATTTGTGGAATAGATAAAGGTGAATGAAAATGGACAATTTACTCACTCTGAGCCCTTAAAAAGTCTTTCTTCATCCCAGGAAGTGAATTAAATAAAATTTGGAGGCATTCAATGTTCAAGCGAAAATGCCTGATTTTTGATGAAAGAGATAACATCCCCCCCTTACGACATTCTTCAGAAAGGTAAAAAATGGTCCATTTTCAAATGTTGCATCTTTCAACTACATCTCATATTTGAATGTGGATCATCACTTTAGAGATTAAATAGTCTTGATTAAAGTGATTTTTGTGCTTCCAAGGGCCGTAAATGCAAGATTTGTGGAATGGATAAAAGTGAATGAAAATGGACAATTTACTCACTCTGAGCCCTTAAAAAGTGTTTCTTCACCTCAGGAAGTGAATTAAATAACATGTGGAGGTATTTAATGTTCAAGCACAAACGCGTGATTTTTGATGAAAGAGATAACACCCCCCTTACGACATTCTTCAGAAAGGTAAAAAATGGTCGATTTTCAAATGCTGCATCTTTCAACTACATCTCACATTTGAATTTGGATCATCACTTTTAGAGATGAAATAAGCTTGTTTAAAGTGATTCTTGTGCTTCCAAGGGCCGTAAATGCTAGATTTGTGGAATGGATAAAGGTGAATGAAAATGGACAATTTACCCACTCTGAGCCCTTAAAACGTCTTTCTTCATCCCGGGAAGTGAATTAAATAACATTTGGAGGCATTCAATGTTCATGCCAAAATGCCTGATTTTTGATGAAAGAGATAACACCCCCCATACAACATTTTTCAGAAAGGTAAAAAATGGTCCATTTTCAAATGCTGCATCTTTCAACTACATCTCACATTTGAATGTGGAACATCACTTTAGAGATGAAATAAGCTTGATTAAAGTGATTTTTGTGCTTCCAAGGGCCGTAAATGCAAGATTTGTGGAATGGATAAAAGTGAATGAAAATGGACAATTTACTCACTCTGAGCCCTTAAAAAGTGTTTCTTCACCCCGGGAAGTGAATTAAATAACATTTGGAGGCATTTAATGTTCAAGAACAAACGTGTGATTTTTGATAAAAGAGATAACATCCCCCCCCCTTACGACATTCTTCGGAAAGGTAAAAAATGGTCCATTTTCAAATGTTGCATCTTTCAACTACATCTCACATTTGAATGTGGATCATCACTTTAGAGATGAAATAAGCTTGATTAAAGTGATTTTTGTGCTTCCAAGGGCCGTAAATGCAAGATTTGTGGAATAGATAAAGGTGAATGAAAATGGACAATTTACTCACTCTGAGCCCTTAAAAAGTCTTTCTTCATCCCGGGAAGTGAATTAAATAACATTTGGAGGCATTCAATGTTCATGCGAAAATGCCTGATTTTTGATGAAAGAGATAACATCCCCCATACAACATTCTTCAGAAAGGTAAAAAATGGTCCATTTTCAAATGCTGCATCTTTCAACTACATCTCACATTTGAATGTGGATCATCACTTTAGAGATGAAATAAGCTTGATTAAAGTGATTTTGTGCTTCCAAGGGCCGTAAATGCAAGATTTGTGGAATGGATAAACGTGAATGAAAATGGACAATTTACTCACTCTGAGCCCTTAAAAGTGTTTCTTCACCTCGGGAAGTGAATTAAATAACATGTGGAGGCATTTAATGTTCAAGAACAAACGCATGATTTTTGATGAAAGAGATAACACCCCCTTACGACATTCTTCAGAAAGGTAAAAAATGGTCGATTTTCAAATGCTGCATCTTTCAACTACATCTCACATTTGAATGTGGATCATCACTTTTAGAGATGAAATAAGCTTGTTTAAAGTGATTCTTGTGCTTCCAAGGGCCGTAAATGCAAGATTTGTGGAATGGATAAAGGTGAATGAAAATGGACAATTTACTCACTCTGAGCCCTTAAAAAGTCTTTCTTCATCCCAGGAAGTGAATTAAATAACATTTGGAGGCATTCAATGTTCAAGCGAAAATGCCTGATTTTTGATGAAAGAGATAACATCCCCCTTACGACATTCTTCAGAAAGGTAAAAAATGGTCCATTTTCAAATGTTGCATCTTTCAACTACATCTCACATTTGAATGTGGATCATCACTTTAGAGATGAAATAAGCTTGATTAAAGTGATTTTTGTGCTTCCAAGGGCCGTAAATGCAAGATTTGTGGAATGGATAAAAGTGAATGAAAATGGACAATTTACTCACTCTAAGCCCTTAAAAAGTGTTTCTTCACCCCGGGAAGTGAATTAAATAACATTTGGAGGCATTTAATGTTCAAGCGAAAACACCTGATTTTTGATGAAAGAGATAACATCCCCCTTACGACATTCTTCAGAAAGGTAAAAATGGTCCATTTTCAAATGTTGCCTCTTTCAACTACATCTCACATTTGAATGTGGATCATCACTTTTAGAGATGAAATAAGCTTGTTTAAAGTGATTCTTGTGCTTCCAAGGGCCGTAAATGCAAGATTTGTGGAATGGATAAAAGTGAATGAAAATGGACAATTTACTCACTCTGAGCCCTTAAAAAGTGTTTCTTCATCCCGGGAAGTGAATTAAATAACATTTGGAGGCATTTAATGTTCAAGCGAAAATGCCTGATTTTTGATGAAAGAGATAACACCCCCCCTTATGACATTCTTCAGAAAGGTATAAAATGGTCCTTTTTCAAATGTTGCATCTTTCAACTACATCTCACATTTCAATGTGGATCATCACTTTAGAGATGAAATAAGCTTGTTTAAAGTGATTCTTGTGCTTCCAAGGGCCGTAAATGCAAGATTTGTGGAATGGATAAAGGTGAATGAAAATGGACAATTTACTCACTCTGAGCCCTTAAAAGTCTTTCTTCATCCCAGGAAGTGAATTAAATAACATTTGGAGGCATTCAATGTTCAAGCGAAAATGCCTGATTTTTGATGAAAGAGATAACATCCCCCTTACGACATTCTTCAGAAAGGTAAAAAATGGTCCATTTTCAAATGTTGCATCTTTCAACTACATCTCACATTTGAATGTGGATCATCATTTTAGAGATGAAATAAGCTTGATTAAAGTGATTTTTGTGCTTCCAAGGGCCGTAAATGCAAGATTTGTGGAATGGATAAAAGTGAATGAAAATGGACAATTTACTCACTCTGAGCCCTTAAAAAGTGTTTCTTCACCCCGGGAAGTGAATTAAATAACATTTGGAGGCATTTAATGTTCAAGCGAAAACGCCTGATTTTTGATGAAAGAGATAACACCCCCCCTTACGACATTCTTCAGAAAGGTAAAAAATGGTCCATTTTCAAATGTTGCCTCTTTCAACTACATCTCACATTTGAATGTGGATCATCACTTTTAGAGATGAAATAAGCTTGTTTAAAGTGATTCTTGTGCTTCCAAGGGCCGTAAATGCAAGATTTGTGGAATGGATAAACGTGAATGAAAATGGACAATTTACTCACTCTGAGCCCTTAAAAAGTGTTTCTTCACCTCGGGAAGTGAATTAAATAACATGTGGAGGCATTTAATGTTCAAGCAACAAACGCATGATTTTTGATGAAAGAGATAACACCCCCCTTACGACATTCTTCAGAAAGGTAAAAAATGGTCCATTTTCAAATGCTGCATCTTTCAACTACATCTCACATTTGAATGTGGATCATCACTTTAGAGATGAAATAAGCTTGATTAAAGTGATTTTTGTGCTTCCAAGGGCCGTAAATGCAAGATTTGTGGAATGGATAAAAGTGAATGAAAATGGACAATTTACTCACTCTGAGCCCTTAAAAAGTGTTTCTTCACCCCGGGAAGTGAATTAAATAACATTTGGAGGCATTTAATGTTCAAGAACAAACGTGTGATTTTTGATAAAAGAGATAACATCCCCCCTTACGACATTCTTCGGAAAGGTAAAAATGGTCCATTTTCAAATGTTGCCTCTTTCAACTACATCTCACATTTGAATGTGGATCATCACTTTTAGAGATGAAATAAGCTTGTTTAAAGTGATTCTTGTGCTTCCAAGGGCCGTAAATGCAAGATTTGTGGAATGGATAAACGTGAATGAAAATGGGACAATTTACTCACTCTGAGCCCTTAAAAAGTGTTTCTACACCCCAGGAAGTGAATTAAATAACATTTGAAGGCATTTAATGTTCAAGAACAAACAACTAATTTATGATGAAAGAGATAACACCCCCCCCTTACGTCCTTCTTCAGAAATGTAAAAAATGGTCAATTTTCAAATGTTGCATCTTTCAACTACATCTCACATTTGAATGTGGATCATCACTTTTAGAGATGAAATAAGCTTGTTTAAAGTGATTCTTGTGCTTCCAAGGGCCGTAAATGCAAGATTTGTGGAATGGATAAAGGTGAATGAAAATGGACAATTTACTCACTCTGAGCCCTTAAAAAGTCTTTCTTCATCCCAGGAAGTGAATTAAATAACATTTGGAGGCATTCAATGTTCAAGCGAAAATGCCTGATTTTTGATGAAAGAGATAACATCCCCCTTACGACATTCTTCAGAAAGGTAAAAAATGGTCCATTTTCAAATGTTGCATCTTTCAACTACATCTCACATTTGAATGTGGATCATCACTTTAGAGATGAAATAAGCTTGATTAAAGTGATTTTTGTGCTTCCAAGGGCCGTAAATGCAAGATTTGTGGAATGGATAAAAGTGAATGAAAATGGACAATTTACTCACTCTAAGCCCTTAAAAGTGTTTCTTCACCCCGGGAAGTGAATTAAATAACATTTGGAGGCATTCAATGTTCAAGCGAAAACACCTGATTTTTGATGAAAGAGATAACACCCCTCCTTACAACATTCTTCAGAAAGGTAAAAAATCGTCCATTTTCAAATGTTGCCTCTTTCAACTACATCTCACATTTGAATGTGGATCATCACTTTTAGAGATGAAATAAGCTTGTTTAAAGTGATTCTTGTGCTTCCAAGGGCCGTAAATGCAAGATTTGTGGAATGGATAAATGTGAATGAAAATGGACAATTTACTCACTCTGAGCCCTTAAAAAGTGTTTCTTCATCCCGGGAAGTGAATTAAATAACATTTGGAGGCATTCAATGTTCAAGCGAAAATGCCTGATTTTTGATGAAAGAGATAACACCCCCCTTACGACATTCTTCAGAAAGGTAAAAAATGGTCCATTTTCAAATGCTGCATCTTTCAACTACATCTCACATTTGAATGTGGATCATCACTTTAGAGATGAAATAAGCTTGTTTAAAGTGATTCTTGTGCTTCCAAGGGCCGTAAATGCAAGATTTGTGGAATAGATAAAGGTGAATGAAAATGGACAATTTACTCACTCTGAGCCCTTAAAAAGTCTTTCTTCATCCCAGGAAGTGAATTAAATAACATTTGGAGGCATTCAATGTTCAAGCGAAAATGCCTGATTTTTGATGAAAGAGATAACATCCCCCTTACGACATTCTTCAGAAAGGTAAAAAATGGTCCATTTTCAAATGTTGCATCTTTCAACTACATCTCACATTTGAATGTGGATCATCACTTTAGAGATGAAATAAGCTTGATTAAAGTGATTTTTGTGCTTCCAAGGGCCGTAAATGCAAGATTTGTGGAATGGATAAAAGTGAATGAAAATGGACAATTTACTCACTCTGAGCCCTTAAAAAGTGTTTCTACACCGCAGGAAGTGAATTAAATAACATGTGGAGGCATTTAATGTTCAAGCAACAAACGCCTGATTTTTGATGAAAGAGATAACACCCCCCTTACGACATTCTTCAGAAAGGTAAAAATGGTCGATTTTCAAATGCTGCATCTTTCAACTACATCTCACATTTGAATGTGGATCATCACTTTTAGAGATGAAATAAGCTTGTTTAAAGTGATTCTTGTGCTTCCAAGGGCCGTAAATGCAAGATTTGTGGAAGGATAAAAGTGAATGAAAATGGACAATTTACTCACTCTGACCCCTTAAAAAGTGTTTGTTCATCCCAGGAAGTGAATTAAATAACATTTGGAGGCATTCAATGTTCAAGCAAAAATGCCTGATTTTTGATGAAAGAGATAACACCCCCCCTTACAACATTCTTCAGAAAGGTAAAAAATCGTCCATTTTCAAATGCTGCATCTTTCAACTACATCTCACATTTGAATGTGGATCATCACTTTTAGAGATGAAATAAGCTTGTTTAAAGTGATTCTTGTGCTTCCAAGGGCCGTAAATGCAAGATTTGTGGAATGGATAAAGGTGAATGAAAATGGACAATTTACTCACTCTGAGCCCTTAAAAAGTCTTTCTTCATCCCAGGAAGTGAATTAAATAACATTTGGAGGCATTCAATGTTCAAGCGAAAATGCCTGATTTTTGATGAAAGAGATAACATCCCCCCCTTACGACATTCTTCAGAAAGGTAAAAAATGGTCCATTTTCAAATGTTGCATCTTTCAACTACATCTCACATTTGAATGTGAATCATCACTTTAGAGATTAAATAGGCTTGATTACAGTGATTTTTGTGCTTCCAAGGCCCGTAAATGCAAGATTTGTGGAATGGATAAAAGTGAATGAAATTGGACAATTTACTCACTCTAAGCCCTTAAAAAGTGTTTCTTCACCCCGGGAAGTGAATTAAGTAACATTTGGAGGCATTTAATGTTCAAGCGAAAACACCTGATTTTTGATGAAAGAAATAACACCCCCTTACGACCTTCTTAAGAAAGGTAAAAATGGTCCATTTTCAAATGCTGCATCTTTCAACTACATCTCACATTTGAATGTGGATCATCACTTTAGAGATGAATTAAGCTTGATTAAAGTGATTTTTGTGCTTCCAAGGGCCGTAAATGCAAGATTTGTGGAATGGATAAAAGTGAATGAAAATGGACAATTTACTCACTCTGAGCCCTTAAAAAGTGTTTCTTCACCACGGGAAGTGAATTAAATAACATTTGGAGGTATTTAATGTTCAAGCATAAACGCGTGATTTTTGATGAAAGAGATAACACCCCCCTTACGACATTCTTCAGAAAGGTAAAAAATGGTCCATTTTCAAATGTTGCATCTTTCAACTACATCTCACATTTGAATGTGGATCATCACTTTAGAGATGAAATAAGCTTGATTAAAGTGATTTTTGTGCTTCCAAGGGCCGTAAATGCAAGATTTGTGGAATGGATAAAAGTGAATGAAAATGGACAATTTACTCACTCTGAGCCCTTAAAAAGTCTTTCTTCATCCCAGGAAGTGAATTAAATAACATTTGGAGGCATTCAATGTTCAAGCGAAAATGCCTGATTTTTGATGAAAGAGATAACATCCCCCCTTACGACATTCTTCAGAAAGGTAAAAAATGGTCCATTTTCAAATGTTGCATCTTTCAACTACATCTCACATTTGAATGTGGATCATCACTTTAGAGATGAAATAAACTTGATTAAAGTGATTTTTGTGCTTCCAAGGGCCGTAAATGCAAGATTTGTGGAATGGATAAAAGTGAATGAAAATGGACAATTTACTCACTCTGAGCCCTTAAAAGTGTTGCTTCACCTCTGTAAGTGAATTAAATAACATGTGGAGGTATTTAATGTTCAAGCATAAACGCGTGATTTTTGATGAAAGAGATAACACCCGCCCTTACGACATTCTTCAGAAAGGTAAAAAATGGTCGATTTTCGAATGCTGCATCTTTCAACTACATCTCACATTTGAATTTGGATCATCACTTTTAGAGATGAAATAAGTTTGTTTAAAGTGATTCTTGTGCTTCCAAGGGCCGTAAATGCTAAATTTGTGGAATGGATAAAGGTGAATGAAAATGGACAATTTACCCACTCTGAGTCCTTAAAAAGTCTTTCTTCACCCCGGGAAGTGAATTAAATAACATTTGGAGGCATTCAATGTTCAAGCGATAATGCCTGATTTTTGATGAAAGAGATAACATCCCCCTACGACATTCTTCAGAAAGGTAAAAAATGGTCCATTTTCAAATGTTGCATCTTTCAACTACATCTCACATTTGAATGTGGATCATCACTTTAGAGATGAAATAAGCTTGATTAAAGTGATTTTTGTGCTTACAAGGGCCGTAAATGCAAGATTTGTGGAATGGATAAAAGTGAATGAAAATTGACAATTTACTCACTCAGAGCCCTTAACAAGTGTTTCTTCACCCCAGGAAGTAAATTAAATAACATTTGGAGGCATTTAATGTTCAAGAACAAATGTGTGATTTTTGATAAAAGAGATAACATCCCCCCTTACGACATTCTTCGGAAAGGTAAAAAATGGTCCATTTTCAAATGTTGCCTCTTTCAACTACATCTCACATTTGAATTTGGATCATCACTTTTAGAGATGAAATAAGCTTGTTTAAAGTGATTCTTGTGCTTCCAAGGGCCGTAAATGCTAGATTTGTGGAATGGATAAAGGTGAATGAAAATGGACAATTTACCCACTCTGAGCCCTTAAAAAGTCTTTCTTCATCCCGGGAAGTGAATTAAATAACATGTGGAGGCATTCAATGTTCAAGCGATAATGCCTGATTTTTGATGAAAGAGATAACATCCCCCCTACGACATTCTTCAGAAAGGTAAAAAATGGTCCATTTTCAAATGTTGCATCTTTCAACTACATCTCACATTTGAATGTGGATCATCACTTTAGAGATGAAATAAGCTTGATTAAAGTGATTTTTGTGCTTCCAAGGGCCGTAAATGCAAGATTTGTGGAATGGATAAAAGTGAATGAAAATGGACAATTTACTCACTCTAAGCCCTTAAAAAGTGTTTCTTCACCCCGGGAAGTGAATTAAATAACATTTGGAGGCATTTAATGTTCAAGAACAAACGTGTGATTTTTGATAAAAGAGATAACATCCCCCCTTACGACATTCTTCGGAAAGGTAAAAAATGGTCCATTTTCAAATGTTGCCTCTTTCAACTACATCTCACATTTGAATTTGGATCATCACTTTTAGAGATGAAATAAGCTTGTTTAAAGTGATTCTTGTGCTTCCAAGGGCCGTAAATGCTAGATTTGTGGAATGGATAAAGGTGAATGAAAATGGACAATTTACCCACTCTGAGCCCTTAAAAAGTCTTTCTTCATCCTGGGAAGTGAATTAAATAACATTTGGAGGCATTCAATGTTCAAGCGATAATGCCAGATTTTTGATGAAAGAGATAACATCCCCCCTACGACATTCTTCAGAAAGGTAAAAAATGGTCCATTTTCAAATTTTGCATCTTTCAACTACATCTCACATTTGAATGTGGATCATCACTTTAGAGATGAAATAAGCTTGATTAAAGTGATTTTTGTGCTTCCAAGGGCCGTAAATGCAAGATTTGTGGAATAGATAAAAGTGAATGAAAATGGACAATTTACCCACTCTGAGCCCTTAAAAGTCTTTCTTCATCCCGGGAAGTGAATTAAATAACATTTGGAGGCATTCAATGTTCAAGCGATAATGCCTGATTTTTGATGAAAGAGATAACATCCCCCCTACGACATTCTTCAGAAAGGTAAAAAATGGTCCATTTTCAAATTTTGCATCTTTCAACTACATCTCACATTTGAATGTGGATCATCACTTTAGAGATGAAATAAGCTTGATTAAAGTGATTTTTGTGCTTCCAAGGGCCGTAAATGCAAGATTTGTGGAATAGATAAAAGTGAATGAAAATGGACAATTTACTCACTCTAAGCCCTTAAAAAGTGTTTCTTCACCCCGGGAAGTGAATTAAATAACATTTGGAGGCATTTAATGTTCAAGAACAAACGTGTGATTTTTGATAAAAGAGATAACAACCCCCCTTACGACGTTCTTCGGAAAGGTAAAAAATGGTCCATTTTCAAATGTTGCCTCTTTCAACAACATCTCACATTTGAATTTGGATCATCACTTTTAGAGATGAAATAAGCTTGTTTAAAGTGATTCTTGTGCTTCCAAGGGCCGTAAATGCAAGATTTGTGGAATGGATAAAGGTGAATGAAAATGGACAATTTACTCACTCTGAGCCCTTAAAAAGTCTTTCTTCATCCCAGGAAGTGAATTAAATAAAATTTGGAGGCATTCAATGTTCAAGCGAAAATGCCTGATTTTTGATGAAAGAGATAACATCCCCCTTACGACATTCTTCAGAAAGGTAAAAATGGTCCATTTTCAAATGTTGCATCTTTCAACTACATCTCACATTTGAATGTGAATCATCACTTTAGAGATTAAATAGGCTTGATTACAGTGATTTTTGTGCTTCCAAGGCCCGTAAATGCAAGATTTGTGGAATGGATAAAAGTGAATGAAATTGGACAATTTACTCACTCTAAGCCCTTAAAAAGTGTTTCTTCACCCCGGGAAGTGAATTAAGTAACATTTGGAGGCATTTAATGTTCAAGCGAAAACACCTGATTTTTGATGAAAGAAATAACACCCCCTTACGACCTTCTTAAGAAAGGTAAAAATGGTCCATTTTCAAATGCTGCATCTTTCAACTACATCTCACATTTGAATGTGGATCATCACTTTAGAGATGAATTAAGCTTGATTAAAGTGATTTTTGTGCTTCCAAGGGCCGTAAATGCAAGATTTGTGGAATAGATAAAAGTGAATGAAAATGGACAATTTACTCACTCTGAGCCCTTAAAAAGTGTTTCTTCACCTCGGGAAGTGAATTAAATAACATGTGGAGGTATTTAATGTTCAAGCACAAACGCGTGATTTTTGATGAAAGAGATAACACCCCCCTCACGACATTCTTCAGAAAGGTAAAAATTGGTCGATTTTCAAATGCTGCATCTTTCAACTACATCTCACATTTGAATGTGGATCATCACTTTTAGAGATGAAATAAGCTTGTTTAAAGTGATTCTTGTGCTTGCAAGGGCCGTAAATGCAAGATTTGTGGAATGGATAAAGGTGAATGAAAATGGACAATGTACTCACTCTGAGCCCTTAAAAGTCTTTCTTCATCCCAGGAAGTGAATTAAATAAGATTTGGAGGCATTCAATGTTCAAGCGAAAATGCCTGATTTTTGATGAAAGAGATAACATCCCCCTTACGACATTCTTCAGAAAGGTAAACAATGGTCCATTTTCAAATGTTGCATCTTTCAACTACATCTCACATTTGAATGTGGATCATCACTTTTAGAGATGAAATAAGCTTGTTTAAAGTGATTCTTGTGCTTCCAAGGGCCGTAAATGCAAGATTTGTGGAATGGATAAAGGTGAATGAAAATGGACAATTTACTCACTCTGAGCCCTTAAAAGTCTTTCTTCATCCCAGGAAGTGAATTAAATAACATTTGGAGGCATTCAATGTTCAAGCGAAAATGCCTGATTTTTGATGAAAGAGATAACATCCCCCTTACGACATTCTTCAGAAAGGTAAAAAATGGTCCATTTTCAAATGTTGCATCTTTCAACTACATCTCACATTTGAATGTGGATCATCACTTTAGAGATGAAATAAACTTGATTAAAGTGATTTTTGTGCTTCCAAGGGCCGTAAATGCAAGATTTGTGGAATGGATAAAAGTGAATGAAAATGGACAATTTACTCACTCTGAGCCCTTAAAAAGTGTTTCTTCATCCCGGGAAGTGAATTAAATAACATTTGGAGGCATTCAATGTTCATGCGAAAATGCCTGATTTTTGATGAAAGAGATAACATCCCCCCTTACGACATTCTTCAGAAAGGTAAAAAATGGTCCATTTTCAAATGTTGCATCTTTCAACTACATCTCACATTTGAATGTGGATCATCACTTTAGAGATGAAATAAACTTGATTAAAGTGATTTTTGTGCTTCCAAGGGCCGTAAATGCAAGATTTGTGGAATGGATAAAAGTGAATGAAAATGGACAATTTACTCACTCTGAGCCCTTAAAAAGTCTTTCTTCATCCCAGGAAGTGAATTAAATAACATTTGGAGGCATTCAATGTTCAAGCGAAAATGCCTGATTTTTGATGAAAGAGATAACATCCCCCCTACGACATTCTTCAGAAAGGTAAAAAATGGTCCATTTTCAAATGTTGCATCTTTCAACTACATCTCACATTTGAATGTGGATCATCACTTTAGAGATGAAATAAACTTGATTAAAGTGATTTTTGTGCTTCCAAGGGCCGTAAATGCAAGATTTGTGGAATGGATAAAAGTGAATGAAAATGGACAATTTACTCACTCTGAGCCCTTAAAAAGTGTTTCTTCACCTCTGTAAGTGAATTAAATAACATGTGGAGGTATTTAATGTTCAAGCATAAACGCGTGATTTTTGATGAAAGAGATAACACCCGCCCTTACGACATTCTTCAGAAAGGTAAAAAATGGTCGATTTTCGAATGCTGCATCTTTCAACTACATCTCACATTTGAATTTGGATCATCACTTTTAGAGATGAAATAAGCTTGTTTAAAGTGATTCTTGTGCTTCCAAGGGCCGTAAATGCTAGATTTGTGGAATGGATAAAGGTGAATGAAAATGGACAATTTACCCACTCTGAGCCCTTAAAAAGTCTTTCTTCACCCCGGGAAGTGAATTAAATAACATTTGGAGGCATTCAATGTTCAAGCGATAATGCCTAATTTTTGATGAAAGAGATAACATCCCCCCTACGACATTCTTCAGAAAGGTAAAAAATGGTCCATTTTCAAATGTTGCATCTTTCAACTACATCTCACATTTGAATGTGGATCATCACTTTAGAGATGAAATAAGCTTGATTAAAGTGATTTTTGTGCTTACAAGGGCCGTAAATGCAAGATTTGTGGAATGGATAAAAGTGAATGAAAATTGACAATTTACTCACTCAGAGCCCTTAACAAGTGTTTCTTCACCCCAGGAAGTAAATTAAATAACATTTGGAGGCATTTAATGTTCAAGAACAAATGTGTGATTTTTGATAAAAGAGATAACATCCCCCCTTACGACATTCTTCGGAAAGGTAAAAAATGGTCCATTTTCAAATGTTGCCTCTTTCAACTACATCTCACATTTGAATTTGGATCATCACTTTTAGAGATGAAATAAGCTTGTTTAAAGTGATTCTTGTGCTTCCAAGGGCCGTAAATGCTAGATTTGTGGAATGGATAAAGGTGAATGAAAATGGACAATTTACCCACTCTGAGCCCTTAAAAAGTCTTTCTTCATCCCGGGAAGTGAATTAAATAACATGTGGAGGCATTCAATGTTCAAGCGATAATGCCTGATTTTTGATGAAAGAGATAACATCCCCCCTACGACATTCTTCAGAAAGGTAAAAAATGGTCCATTTTCAAATGTTGCATCTTTCAACTACATCTCACATTTGAATGTGGATCATCACTTTAGAGATGAAATAAGCTTGATTAAAGTGATTTTTGTGCTTCCAAGGGCCGTAAATGCAAGATTTGTGGAATGGATAAAAGTGAATGAAAATGGACAATTTACTCACTCTAAGCCCTTAAAAAGTGTTTCTTCACCCCGGGAAGTGAATTAAATAACATTTGGAGGCATTTAATGTTCAAGAACAAACGTGTGATTTTTGATAAAAGAGATAACATCCCCCCTTACGACATTCTTCGGAAAGGTAAAAAATGGTCCATTTTCAAATGTTGCCTCTTTCAACTACATCTCACATTTGAATTTGGATCATCACTTTTAGAGATGAAATAAGCTTGTTTAAAGTGATTCTTGTGCTTCCAAGGGCCGTAAATGCTAGATTTGTGGAATGGATAAAGGTGAATGAAAATGGACAATTTACCCACTCTGAGCCCTTAAAAAGTCTTTCTTCATCCTGGGAAGTGAATTAAATAACATTTGGAGGCATTCAATGTTCAAGCGATAATGCCAGATTTTTGATGAAAGAGATAACATCCCCCCTACGACATTCTTCAGAAAGGTAAAAAATGGTCCATTTTCAAATTTTGCATCTTTCAACTACATCTCACATTTGAATGTGGATCATCACTTTAGAGATGAAATAAGCTTGATTAAAGTGATTTTTGTGCTTCCAAGGGCCGTAAATGCAAGATTTGTGGAATAGATAAAAGTGAATGAAAATGGACAATTTACCCACTCTGAGCCCTTAAAAAGTCTTTCTTCATCCCGGGAAGTGAATTAAATAACATTTGGAGGCATTCAATGTTCAAGCGATAATGCCTGATTTTTGATGAAAGAGATAACATCCCCCTACGACATTCTTCAGAAAGGTAAAAAATGGTCCATTTTCAAATTTTGCATCTTTCAACTACATCTCACATTTGAATGTGGATCATCACTTTAGAGATGAAATAAGCTTGATTAAAGTGATTTTTGTGCTTCCAAGGGCCGTAAATGCAAGATTTGTGGAATAGATAAAAGTGAATGAAAATGGACAATTTACTCACTCTAAGCCCTTAAAAAGTGTTTCTTCACCCCGGGAAGTGAATTAAATAACATTTGGAGGCATTTAATGTTCAAGAACAAACGTGTGATTTTTGATAAAAGAGATAACAACCCCCCTTACGACATTCTTCGGAAAGGTAAAAAATGGTCCATTTTCAAATGTTGCCTCTTTCAACTACATCTCACATTTGAATTTGGATCATCACTTTTAGAGATGAAATAAGCTTGTTTAAAGTGATTCTTGTGCTTCCAAGGGCCGTAAATGCAAGATTTGTGGAATGGATAAAGGTGAATGAAAATGGACAATTTACTCACTCTGAGCCCCTAAAAAGTCTTTCTTCATCCCAGGAAGTGAATTAAATAAGATTTGGAGGCATTCAATGTTCAAGCGAAAATGCCTGATTTTTGATGAAACAGATAACACCCCCCTTACGACATTCTTCAGAAAGGTAAAAATGGTCCATTTTCAAATGTTGCATCTTTCAACTACATCTCACATTTGAATGTGAATCATCACTTTAGAGATTAAATAGGCTTGATTACAGTGATTTTTGTGCTTCCAAGGCCCGTAAATGCAAGATTTGTGGAATGGATAAAAGTGAATGAAAATGGACAATTTACTCACTCTATGCCCGTAAAAAAGTGTTTCTTCACCCCGGGAAGTGAATTAAGTAACATTTGGAGGCATTTAATGTTCAAGCGAAAACACCTGGGGGCATATTAGCAAGACTGGCGATAAAATTATCGCCGCTTTAGCGGCAGGAAACTGCCGCTAAAACGGCGATAATTGGCTTGCTAATATGCGTTATAGAATTCCATAGAAGCCCAGGTTAGATGTGCAGGACATCTAACCTGGGCTTCTATTGGAATTCTATAAAGCTTATTAGCAAGCCAATTATCGCCGTTTTAGCGGCAGTTTCCTTCCGCTAAAACGGCGATAATTTTATCGCCAGTCTTGCTAATATGCCCCTGATTTTTGATGAAAGAAATAACACCCCCTTACGACCTTCTTAAGAAAGGTAAAAAATGGTCCATTTTCAAATGCTGCATCTTTCAACTACATCTCACATTTGAATGTGGATCATCACTTTAGAGATGAATTAAGCTTGATTAAAGTGATTTTTGTGCTTCCAAGGGCCGTAAATGCAAGATTTGTGGAATGGATAAAAGTGAATGAAAATGGACAATTTACTCACTCTGAGCCCTTAAAAAGTGTTTCTTCACCTCGGGAAGTGAATTAAATAACATGTGGAGGTATTTAATGTTCAAGCACAAACGCGTGATTTTTGATGAAAGAGATAACACCCCCCTCACGACATTCTTCAGAAAGGTAAAAATTGGTCGATTTTCAAATGCTGCATCTTTCAACTACATCTCACATTTGAATTTGGATCATCACTTTTAGAGATGAAATAAGCTTGTTTAAAGTGATTCTTGTGCTTCCAAGGGCCGTAAATGCAAGATTTGTGGAATGGATAAAGGTGAATGAAAATGGACAATTTACTCACTCTGAGCCCTTAAAAAGTCTTTCTTCATCCCAGGAAGTGAATTAAATAACATTTGGAGGCATTCAATGTTCAAACGAAAATGCCTGATTTTTGCTGAAAGAGATAACATCCCCCTTACGACATTCTTCAGAAAGGTAAAAAATGGTCCATTTTCAAATGTTGCATCTTTCAACTACATCTCACATTTGAATGTGGATCATCACTTTAGAGATGAAATAAACTTGATTAAAGTGATTTTTGTGCTTCCAAGGGCCGTAAATGCAAGATTTGTGGAATGGATAAAAGTGAATGAAAATGGACAATTTACTCACTCTGAGCCCTTAAAAAGTGTTTCTTCATCCCGGGAAGTGAATTAAATAACATTTGGAGGCATTCAATGTTCATGCGAAAATGCCTGATTTTTGATGAAAGAGATAACACCCCCCATACAACATTCTTCAGAAAGGTAAAAAATGGTCCATTTTCAAATGCTGCATCTTTCAACTACATCTCACATTTGAATGTGGATCATCACTTTAGAGATGAAATAAGCTTGTTTAAAGTGATTTTTGTGCTTCCAAGGGCCGTAAATGCAAGATTTGTGGAATGGATAAAAGTGAATGAAAATGGACAATTTACTCACTCTGAGCCCTTAAAAAGTGTTTCTTCACCTCTGTAAGTGAATTAAATAACATGTGGAGGTATTTAATGTTCAAGCATAAACGCGTGATTTTTGATGAAAGAGATAACACCCGCCCTTACGACATTCTTCAGAAAGGTAAAAAATGGTCGATTTTCGAATGCTGCATCTTTCAACTACATCTCACATTTGAATTTGGATCATCACTTTTAGAGATGAAATAAGCTTGTTTAAAGTGATTCTTGTGCTTCCAAGGGCCGTAAATGCTAGATTTGTGGAATGGATAAAGGTGAATGAAAATGGGCAATTTACCCACTCTGAGCCCTTAAAAGTCTTTCTTCATCCCGGGAAGTGAATTAAATAACATTTGGAGGCATTCAATGTTCAAGCGATAATGCCTGATTTTTGATGAAAGAGATAACATCCCCCCTACGACATTCTTCAGAAAGGTAAAAAATGGTCCATTTTCAAATTTTGCATCTTTCAACTACATCTCACATTTGAATGTGGATCATCACTTTAGAGATGAAATAAGCTTGATTAAAGTGATTTTTGTGCTTCCAAGGGCCGTAAATGCAAGATTTGTGGAATAGATAAAAGTGAATGAAAATGGACAATTTACTCACTCTGAGCCCTTAAAAAGTCTTTCTTCATCCCGGGAAGTGAATTAAATAACATTTGGAGGCATTGAATGTTCAAGCGATAATGCCTGATTTTTGATGAAAGAGATAACATCCCCCTACGACATTCTTCAGAAAGGTAAAAAATGGTCCATTTTCAAATGTTGCATCTTTCAACTACATCTCACATTTGAATGTGGATCATCACTTTAGAGATGAAATAAACTTGATTAAAGTGATTTTTGTGCTTCCAAGGGCCGTAAATGCAAGATTTGTGGAATGGATAAAAGTGAATGAAAATGGACAATTTACTCACTCTGAGCCCTTAAAAAGTGTTTCTTCACCTCTGTAAGTGAATTAAATAACATGTGGAGGTATTTAATGTTCAAGCATAAACGCGTGATTTTTGATGAAAGAGATAACACCCGCCCTTACGACATTCTTCAGAAAGGTAAAAAATGGTCGATTTTCGAATGCTGCATCTTTCAACTACATCTCACATTTGAATTTGGATCATCACTTTTAGAGATGAAATAAGCTTGTTTAAAGTGATTCTTGTGATCCCAAGGGCCGTAAATGCTAGATTTGTGGAATGGATAAAGGTGAATGAAAATGGACAATTTACCCACTCTGAGCCCTTAAAAAGTCTTTCTTCATCCTGGGAAGTGAATTAAATAACATTTGGAGGCATTCAATGTTCAAGCGATAATGCCAGATTTTTGATGAAAGAGATAACATCCCCCTACGACATTCTTCAGAAAGGTAAAAAATGGTCCATTTTCAAATTTTGCATCTTTCAACTACATCTCACATTTGAATGTGGATCATCACTTTAGAGATGAAATAAGCTTGATTAAAGTGATTTTTGTGCTTCCAAGGGCCGTAAATGCAAGATTTGTGGAATAGATAAAAGTGAATGAAAATGGACAATTTACCCACTCTGAGCCCTTAAAAAGTCTTTCTTCATCCCGGGAAGTGAATTAAATAACATTTGGAGGCATTCAATGTTCAAGCGATAATGCCTGATTTTTGATGAAAGAGATAACATCCCCCCTACGACATTCTTCAGAAAGGTAAAAAATGGTCCATTTTCAAATTTTGCATCTTTCAACTACATCTCACATTTGAATGTGGATCATCACTTTAGAGATGAAATAAGCTTGATTAAAGTGATTTTTGTGCTTCCAAGGGCCGTAAATGCAAGATTTGTGGAATAGATAAAAGTGAATGAAAATGGACAATTTACTCACTCTAAGCCCTTAAAAAGTGTTTCTTCACCCCGGGAAGTGAATTAAATAACATTTGGAGGCATTTAATGTTCAAGAACAAACGTGTGATTTTTGATAAAAGAGATAACAACCCCCCTTACGACATTCTTCGGAAAGGTAAAAAATGGTCCATTTTCAAATGTTGCCTCTTTCAACTACATCTCACATTTGAATTTGGATCATCACTTTTAGAGATGAAATAAGCTTGTTTAAAGTGATTCTTGTGCTTCCAAGGGCCGTAAATGCAAGATTTGTGGAATGGATAAAGGTGAATGAAAATGGACAATTTACTCACTCTGAGCCCCTAAAAAGTCTTTCTTCATCCCAGGAAGTGAATTAAATAAGATTTGGAGGCATTCAATGTTCAAGCGAAAATGCCTGATTTTTGATGAAACAGATAACACCCCCCCTTACGACATTCTTCAGAAAGGTAAAAAATGGTCCATTTTCAAATGTTGCATCTTTCAACTACATCTCACATTTGAATGTGAATCATCACTTTAGAGATTAAATAGGCTTGATTACAGTGATTTTTGTGCTTCCAAGGCCCGTAAATGCAAGATTTGTGGAATGGATAAAAGTGAATGAAAATGGACAATTTACTCACTCTATGCCCTTAAAAAGTGTTTCTTCACCCCGGGAAGTGAATTAACTAACATTTGGAGGCATTTAATGTTCAAACAAAAACACCAGGGGGCATATTAGCAAGACCCACGTTAAAATTATCGCCGCTTTAGCGACAGGAAACTGCCGCTAAAACGGCGATAATTGGCTTGCTAATATGCGTTATAGAATTCCAATAGAAGCCCAGGTTAGATGTGCAGGACATCTAACCTGGGCTTCTATTGGAATTCTATAAAGCTTATTAGCAAGTCAATTATCGCCGTTTTAGCAGCAGTTTCCTTCCGCTAAAACGGCGATAATTTTATCGCCAGTCTTGCTAATATGCCCCTGATTTTTGATGAAAGAAATAACACCCCCTTACGACCTTCTTAAGAAAGGTAAAAATGGTCCATTTTCAAATGCTGCATCTTTCAACTACATCTCACATTTGAATGTGGATCATCACTTTAGAGATGAATTAAGCTTGATTAAAGTGATTTTTGTGCTTCCAAGGGCCGTAAATGCAAGATTTGTGGAATGGATAAAAGTGAATGAAAATGGACAATTTACTCACTCTGAGCCCTTAAAAAGTGTTTCTTCACCTCGGGAAGTGAATTAAATAACATGTGGAGGTATTTAATGTTCAAGCACAAACGCGTGATTTTTGATGAAAGAGATAACACCCCCCTCACGACATTCTTCAGAAAGGTAAAAATTGGTCGATTTTCAAATGCTGCATCTTTCAACTACATCTCACATTTGAATTTGGATCATCACTTTTAGAGATGAAATAAGCTTGTTTAAAGTG
The DNA here is from genome assembly GCA_963921515.1 of Calotriton arnoldi. NCBI lineage: Eukaryota > Metazoa > Chordata > Amphibia > Caudata > Salamandridae > Calotriton > Calotriton arnoldi. The sequence continues at coordinate 126,932 of CAWUFW010020112.1, forward strand.
ATTCTTGTGCTTCCAAGGGCCGTAAATGCAAGATTTGTGGAATGGATAAAGGTGAATGAAAATGGACAATTTACTCACTCTGAGCCCTTAAAAAGTCTTTCTTCATCCCAGGAAGTGAATTAAATAACATTTGGAGGCATTCAATGTTCAAACGAAAATGCCTGATTTTTGCTGAAAGAGATAACATCCCCCTTACGACATTCTTCAGAAAGGTAAAAAATGGTCCATTTTCAAATGTTGCATCTTTCAACTACATCTCACATTTGAATGTGGATCATCACTTTAGAGATGAAATAAACTTGATTAAAGTGATTTTTGTGCTTCCAAGGGCCGTAAATGCAAGATTTGTGGAATGGATAAAAGTGAATGAAAATGGACAATTTACTCACTCTGAGCCCTTAAAAAGTGTTTCTTCATCCCGGGAAGTGAATTAAATAACATTTGGAGGCATTCAATGTTCATGCGAAAATGCCTGATTTTTGATGAAAGAGATAACACCCCCCCATACAACATTCTTCAGAAAGGTAAAAAATGGTCCATTTTCAAATGCTGCATCTTTCAACTACATCTCACATTTGAATGTGGATCATCACTTTAGAGATGAAATAAGCTTGTTTAAAGTGATTTTTGTGCTTCCAAGGGCCGTAAATGCAAGATTTGTGGAATGGATAAAAGTGAATGAAAATGGACAATTTACTCACTCTGAGCCCTTAAAAGTGTTTCTTCACCTCTGTAAGTGAATTAAATAACATGTGGAGGTATTTAATGTTCAAGCATAAACGCGTGATTTTTGATGAAAGAGATAACACCCGCCCTACGACATTCTTCAGAAAGGTAAAAAATGGTCGATTTTCGAATGCTGCATCTTTCAACTACATCTCACATTTGAATTTGGATCATCACTTTTAGAGATGAAATAAGCTTGTTTAAAGTGATTCTTGTGCTTCCAAGGGCCGTAAATGCTAGATTTGTGGAATGGATAAAGGTGAATGAAAATGGACAATTTACCCACTCTGAGCCCTTAAAAAGTCTTTCTTCATCCCGGGAAGTGAATTAAATAACATTTGGAGGCATTCAATGTTCAAGCGATAATGCCTGATTTTTGATGAAAGAGATAACATCCCCCCTACGACATTCTTCAGAAAGGTAAAAAATGGTCCATTTTCAAATGTTGCATCTTTCAACTACATCTCACATTTGAATGTGGATCATCACTTTAGAGATGAAATAAGCTTGATTAAAGTGATTTTTGTGCTTCCAAGGGCCGTAAATGCAAGATTTGTGGAATAGATAAAAGTGAATGAAAATGGACAATTTACTCACTCTGAGCCCTTAAAAAGTCTTTCTTCATCCTGGGAAGTGAATTAAATAACATTTGGAGGCATTGAATGTTCAAGCGATAATGCCTGATTTTTGATGAAAGAGATAACATCCCCCTACGACATTCTTCAGAAAGGTAAAAAATGGTCCATTTTCAAATGTTGCATCTTTCAACTACATCTCACATTTGAATGTGGATCATCACTTTAGAGATGAAATAAACTTGATTAAAGTGATTTTTGTGCTTCCAAGGGCCGTAAATGCAAGATTTGTGGAATGGATAAAAGTGAATGAAAATGGACAATTTACTCACTCTGAGCCCTTAAAAGTGTTTCTTCACCTCTGTAAGTGAATTAAATAACATTTGGAGGTATTTAATGTTCAAGCATAAACGCGTGATTTTTGATGAAAGAGATAACACCCGCCCTTACGACATTCTTCAGAAAAGTAAAAAATGGTCGATTTTCAAATGCTGCATCTTTCAACTACATCTCACATTTGAATTTGGATCATCACTTTTAGAGATGAAATAAGCTTGTTTAAAGTGATTCTTGTGCTCCCAAGGGCCGTAAATGCTAGATTTGTGGAATGGATAAAGGTGAATGAAAATGGACAATTTACTCACTCTGAGCCCTTAAAAAGTCTTTCTTCATCCTGGGAAGTGAATTAAATAACATTTGGAGGCATTCAATGTTCAAGCGATAATGCCAGATTTTTGATGAAAGAGATAACATCCCCCCTACGACATTCTTCAGAAAGGTAAAAAATGGTCCATTTTCAAATGTTGCATCTTTCAACTACATCTCACATTTGAATGTGGATCATCAGTTTAGAGATGAAATAAGCTTGATTAAAGTGATTCTTGTGCTTCCAAGGGCCGTAAATGCAAGATTTGTGGAATAGATAAAAGTGAATGAAAATGGACAATTTACCCACTCTGAGCCCTTAAAAAGTCTTTCTTCATCCCGGGAAGTGAATTAAATAACATTTGGAGGCATTCAATGTTCAAGCGATAATGCCTGATTTTTGATGAAAGAGATAACATCCCCCTTACGACATTCTTCAGAAAGGTAAAAAATGGTCCATTTTCAAATGTTGCATCTTTCAACTACATCTCACATTTGAATGTGGATCATCACTTTAGAGATGAAATAAGCTTGATTAAAGTGATTTTTGTGCTTCCAAGGGCCGTAAATGCAAGATTTGTGGAATGGATAAAAGTGAATGAAAATGGACAATTTACTCACTCTGAGCCCTTAAAAAGTGTTTCTTCACCTCAGGAAGTGAATTAAATAACATGTGGAGGTATTTAATGTTCAAGCACAAACGCGTGATTTTTGATGAAAGAGATAACACCCCCCTTACGACATTCTTCAGAAAGGTAAAAAATGGTCGATTTTCAAATGCTGCATCTTTCAACTACATCTCACATTTGAATTTGGATCATCACTTTTAGAGATGAAATAAGCTTGTTTAAAGTGATTCTTGTGCTTCCAAGGGCCGTAAATGCTAGATTTGTGGAATGGATAAAGGTGAATGAAAATGGATAATTTACCCACTCTGAGCCCTTAAAACGTCTTTCTTCATCCCGGGAAGTGAATTAAATAACATTTGGAGGCATTCAATGTTCATGCCAAAATGCCTGATTTTTGATGAAAGAGATAACACCCCCATACAACATTTTTCAGAAAGGTAAAAATGGTCCATTTTCAAATGCTGCATCTTTCAACTACATCTCACATTTGAATGTGGAACATCACTTTAGAGATGAAATAAGCTTGATTAAAGTGATTTTTGTGCTTCCGAGGGCCGTAAATGCAAGATTTGTGGAATGGATAAAAGTGAATGAAAATGGACAATTTACTCACTCTGAGCCCTTAAAAAGTGTTTCTTCACCCCGGGAAGTGAATTAAATAACATTTGGAGGCATTTAATGTTCAAGAACAAACGCGTGATTTTTGATAAAAGAGATAACATCCCCCCTTACGACATTCTTCGGAAAGGTAAAAATGGTCCATTTTCAAATGTTGCATCTTTCAACTACATCTCACATTTGAATGCGGATTATCACTTTAGAGATGAAATAAGCTTGATTAAAGTGATTTTTGTGCTTCCAAGGGCCGTAAATGCAAGATTTGTGGAATGGATAAAGGTGAATGAAAATGGACAATTTACTCACTCTGAGCCCTTAAAAAGTCTTTCTTCATCCCAGGAAGTGAATTAAATAACATTTGGAGGCATTCAATGTTCAAGCGAAAATGCCTGATTTTTGATGAAAGAGATAACACCCCCTTACGACATTCTTCAGAAAGGTAAAAATGGTCCATTTTCAAATGCTGCATCTTTCAACTACATCTCACATTTGAATTTGGATCATCACTTTTAGAGATGAAATAAGCTTGTTTAAAGTGATTCTTGTGCTTCCAAGGGCCGTAAATGCTAGATTTGTGGAATGGATAAAGGTGAATGAAAATGGACAATTTACTCACTCTGAGCCCTTAAAAAGTCTTTCTTCATCCCGGGAAGTGAATTAAATAACATTTGGAGGCATTCAATGTTCATGCGAAAATGCCTGATTTTTGATGAAAGAGATAACACCCCCATACAACATTCTTCAGAAAGGTAAAAAATGGTCCATTTTCAAATGCTGCCTCTTTCAACTACATCTCACATTTGAATGTGGATCATCACTTTTAGAGATGAAATAAGCTTGTTTAAAGTGATTCTTGTGCTTCCAAGGGCCGTAAATGCAAGATTTGTGGAATGGATAAACGTGAATGAAAATGGACAATTTACTCACTCTGAGCCCTTAAAAGTGTTTCTTCACCTCGGGAAGTGAATTAAATAACATGTGGAGGCATTTAATGTTCAAGCAACAAACGCATGATTTTTGATGAAAGAGATAACACCCCCCTTACGACATTCTTCAGAAAGGTAAAAAATGGTCGATTTTCAAATGCTGCATCTTTCAACTACATCTCACATTTGAATGTGGATCATCACTTTTAGAGATGAAATAAGCTTGTTTAAAGTGATTCTTGTGCTTCCAAGGGCCGTAAATGCAAGATTTGTGGAATGGATAAACGTGAATGAAAATGGACAATTTACTCACTCTGAGCCCTTAAAAAGTCTTTCTTCATCCCAGGAAGTGAATTAAATAACATTTGGAGGCATTCAATGTTCAAGCGAAAATGCCTGATTTTTGATGAAAGAGATAACATCCCCCTTACGACATTCTTCAGAAAGGTAAAAAATGGTCCATTTTCAAATGTTGCATCTTTCAACTACATCTCACATTTGAATGTGGATCATCACTTTAGAGATGAAATAAGCTTGATTAAAGTGATTTTTGTGCTTCCAAGGGCCGTAAATGCAAGATTTGTGGAATGGATAAAAGTGAATGAAAATGGACAATTTACTCACTCTAAGCCCTTAAAAAGTGTTTCTTCACCCCGGGAAGTGAATTAAATAACATTTGGAGGCATTTAATGTTCAAGCGAAAACACCTGATTTTTGATGAAAGAAATAACACTCCCCTTACGACCTTCTTAAGAAAGGTAAAAAATCGTCCATTTTCAAATGTTGCCTCTTTGAACTACATCTCACATTTGAATGTGGATCATCACTTTTAGAGATGAAATAAGCTTGTTTAAAGTGATTCTTGTGCTTCCAAGGGCCGTAAATGCAAGATTTGTGGAATGGATAAATGTGAATGAAAATGGACAATTTACTCACTCTAAGCCCTTAAAAAGTGTTTCTTCACCCCGGGAAGTGAATTAAATAACATTTGGAGGCATTTAATGTTCAAGCGAAAACACCTGATTTTTGATGAAAGAGATAACACCCCCTTACGACCTTCTTCAGAAAGGTAAAAAATCGTCCATTTTCAAATGTTGCCTCTTTGAACTACATCTCACATTTGAATGTGGATCATCACTTTTAGAGATGAAATAAGCTTGTTTAAAGTGATTCTTGTGCTTCCAAGGGCCGTAAATGCAAGATTTGTGGAATGGATAAATGTGAATGAAAATGGACAATTTACTCACTCTGAGCCCTTAAAAAGTGTTTCTTCATCCCGGGAAGTGAATTAAATAACATTTGGAGGCATTCAATGTTCATGCGAAAATGCCTGATTTTTGATGAAAGAGATAACACTCCCCATACAACATTCTTCAGAAAGGTAAAAAATGGTCCATTTTCAAATGCTGCATCTTTCAACTACATCTCACATTTGAATGTGGATCATCACTTTAGAGATGAAATAAGCTTGTTTAAAGTGATTCTTGTGCTTCCAAGGGCCGTAAATGCAAGATTTGTGGAATAGATAAAGGTGAATGAAAATGGACAATTTACTCACTCTGAGCCCTTAAAAGTCTTTCTTCATCCCAGGAAGTGAATTAAATAACATTTGGAGGCATTCAATGTTCAAGCGAAAATGCCTGATTTTTGATGAAAGAGATAACATCCCCCTTACGACATTCTTCAGAAAGGTAAAAAATGGTCCATTTTCAAATGTTGCATCTTTCAACTACATCTCACATTTGAATGTGGATCATCACTTTAGAGATGAAATAAGCTTGATTAAAGTGATTTTTGTGCTTCCAAGGGCCGTAAATGCAAGATTTGTGGAATGGATAAAGGTGAATGAAAATGGACAATTTACTCACTCTGAGCCCTTAAAAAGTGTTTCTTCACCTCGGGAAGTGAATTAAATAACATGTGGAGGCATTTAATGTTCAAGAACAAACGCATGATTTTTGATGAAAGAGATAACACCCCCCTTACGACATTCTTCAGAAAGGTAAAAATGGTCGATTTTCAAATGCTGCATCTTTCAACTACATCTCACATTTGAATTTGGATCATCACTTTTAGAGATGAAATAAGCTTGTTTAAAGTGATTCTTGTGCTTCCAAGGGCCGTAAATGCAAGATTTGTGGAATGGATAAACGTGAATGAAAATGGACAATTTACTCACTCTGAGCCCTTAAAAAGTGTTTCTTCATCCCGGGAAGTGAATTAAATAACATTTGGAGGCATTCAATGTTCATGCGAAAATGCCTGATTTTTGATGAAAGAGATAACACCCCCCATACAACATTCTTCAGAAAGGTAAAAACTGGTCCATTTTCAAATGCTGCATCTTTCAACTACATCTCACATTTGAATGTGGATCATCACTTTAGAGATAAAATAAGCTTGTTTAAAGTGATTCTTGTGCTTCCAAGGGTCGTAAATGCAAGATTTGTGGAATAGATAAAGGTGAATGAAAATGGACAATTTACTCACTCTGAGCCCTTAAAAAGTCTTTCTTCATCCCAGGAAGTGAATTAAATAAAATTTGGAGGCATTCAATGTTCAAGCGAAAATGCCTGATTTTTGATGAAAGAGATAACATCCCCCCTTACGACATTCTTCAGAAAGGTAAAAAATGGTCCATTTTCAAATGTTGCATCTTTCAACTACATCTCACATTTGAATGTGGATCATCACTTTAGAGATGAAATAAGTCTTGATTAAAGTGATTTTTGTGCTTCCAAGGGCCGTAAATGCAAGATTTGTGGAATGGATAAAAGTGAATGAAAATGGACAATTTATTCACTCTGAGCCCTTAAAAAGTGTTTCTTCACCTCAGGAAGTGCATTAAATAACATGTGGAGGTATTTAATGTTCAAGCACAAACGCGTGATTTTTGATGAAAGAGATAACACCCCCTTACGACATTCTTCAGAAAGGTAAAAAATGGTCGATTTTCAAATGCTGCATCTTTCAACTACATCTCACATTTGAATTTGGATCATCACTTTTAGAGATGAAATAAGCTTGTTTAAAGTGATTCTTGTGCTTCCAAGGGCCGTAAATGCTAGATTTGTGGAATGGATAAAGGTGAATGAAAATGGACAATTTACCCACTCTGAGCCCTTAAAACGTCTTTCTTCATCCCGGGAAGTGAATTAAATAACATTTGGAGGCATTCAATGTTCATGCCAAAATGCCTGATTTTTGATGAAAGAGATAACACCCCCATACAACATTTTTCAGAAAGGTAAAAATGGTCCATTTTCAAATGCTGCATCTTTCAACTACATCTCACATTTGAATGTGGATCATCACTTTAGAGATGAAATAAGCTTGATTAAAGTGATTTTTGTGCTTCCAAGGGCCGTAAATGCAAGATTTGTGGAATGGATAAAAGTGAATGAAAATGGACAATTTACTCACTCTGAGCCCTTAAAAAGTGTTTCTTCACCCCGGGAAGTGAATTAAATAACATTTGGAGGCATTTAATGTTCAAGAACAAACGTGTGATTTTTGATAAAAGAGATAACATCCCCCTTACGACATTCTTCGGAAAGGTAAAAATGGTCCATTTTCAAATGTTGCATCTTTCAACTACATCTCACATTTGAATGTGGATCATCACTTTAGAGATGAAATAAGCTTGATTAAAGTGATTTTTGTGCTTCCAAGGGCCGTAAATGCAAGATTTGTGGAATAGATAAAGGTGAATGAAAATGGACAATTTACTCACTCTGAGCCCTTAAAAAGTCTTTCTTCATCCCGGGAAGTGAATTAAATAACATTTGGAGGCATTCAATGTTCATGCGAAAATGCCTGATTTTTGATGAAAGAGATAACACCCCCATACAACATTCTTCAGAAAGGTAAAAAATGGTCCATTTTCAAATGCTGCATCTTTCAACTACATCTCACATTTGAATGTGGATCATCACTTTAGAGATGAAATTAGCTTGTTTAAAGTGATTCTTGTGCTTCCAAGGGCCGTAAATGCAAGATTTGTGGAATGGATAAACGTGAATGAAAATGGACAATTTACTCACTCTGAGCCCTTAAAAGTGTTTCTTCACCTCGGGAAGTGAATTAAATAACATGTGGAGGCATTTAATGTTCAAGAACAAACGCATGATTTTTGATGAAAGAGATAACACCCCCCTTACGACATTCTTCAGAAAGGTAAAAAATGGTCGATTTTCAAATGCTGCATCTTTCAACTACATCTCACATTTGAATGTGGATCATCACTTTTAGAGATGAAATAAGCTTGTTTAAAGTGATTCTTGTGCTTCCAAGGGCCGTAAATGCAAGATTTGTGGAATGGATAAACGTGAATGAAAATGGACAATTTACTCACTCTGAGCCCTTAAAAAGTCTTTCTTCATCCCAGGAAGTGAATTAAATAACATTTGGAGGCATTCAATGTTCAAGCGAAAATGCCTGATTTTTGATGAAAGAGATAACATCCCCCCCTTACGACATTCTTCAGAAAGGTAAAAAATGGTCCATTTTCAAATGTTGCATCTTTCAACTACATCTCACATTTGAATGTGGATCATCACTTTAGAGATGAAATAAGCTTGATTAAAGTGATTTTTGTGCTTCCAAGGGCCGTAAATGCAAGATTTGTGGAATGGATAAAAGTGAATGAAAATGGACAATTTACTCACTCTGAGCCCTTAAAAAGTGTTTCTTCACCCCGGGAAGTGAATTAAATAACATTTGGAGGCATTTAATGTTCAAGCGAAAACACCTGATTTTTGATGAAAGAAATAACATCCCCCTTACGACATTCTTCAGAAAGGTAAAAATGGTCCATTTTCAAATGTTGCCTCTTTCAACTACATCTCACATTTGAATGTGGATCATCACTTTTAGAGATGAAATAAGCTTGTTTAAAGTGATTCTTGTGCATCCAAGGGCCGTAAATGCAAGATTTGTGGAATGGATAAATGTGAATGAAAATGGACAATTTACTCACTCTGAGCCCTTAAAAAGTGTTTCTACACCCCAGGAAGTGAATTAAATAACATTTGGAGGCATTTAATGTTCAAGCGAAAACGCCTGATTTTTGATGAAAGAGATAACACCCCCCCTTACGACATTCTTCAGAAAGGTAAAAAATGGTCCATTTTCAAATGTTGCCTCTTTCAACTACATCTCACATTTGAATGTGGATCATCACTTTTAGAGATGAAATAAGCTTGTTTAAAGTGATTCTTGTGCTTCCAAGGGCCGTAAATGCAAGATTTGTGGAATGGATAAACGTGAATGAAAATGGACAATTTACTCACTCTGAGCCCTTAAAAAGTGTGTCTTCACCTCGAGAAGTGAACTAAATAACATGTGGAGGCATTTAATGTTCAAGAACAAACGCATGATTTTTGATGAAAGAGATAACACCCCCCTTACGACATTCTTCAGAAAAGTAAAAATGGTCGATTTTCAAATGCTGCATCTTTCAACTACATCTCACATTTGAATGTGGATCATCACTTTTAGAGATGAAATAAGCTTGATTAAAGTGATTTTTGTGCCTCCAAGGGCCGTAAATGCAAGATTTGTGGAATGGATAAAAGTGAATGAAAATGGACAATTTACTCACTCTGAGCCCTTATTAAGTGTTTCTACACCCCGGTAAGTGAATTAAATTACATTTGGAGGCATTTAATGTTCAAGCAACAAACGTGTGATTTTTGATGAAAGAGATAACATCCCCCCTTACGACATTCTTCGGAAAGGTAAAAAATGGTCCATTTTCAAATGTTGCATCTTTCAACTACATCTCACATTTGAATGTGGATCATCACTTTTAGAGATGAAATGAGCTTGTTTAAAGTGATTCTTGTGCTTCCAAGGGCCGTAAATGCAAGATTTGTGGAATGGATAAACGTGAATGAAAATGGGACAATTTACTCACTCTGAGCACTTAAAAAGTGTTTCTTCACCTCGGGAAGTGAACTAAATAACATGTGGAGGCATTTAATGTTCAAGAACAAACGCATGATTTTTGATGAACGAGATAACACCCCCCTTACGACATTCTTCAGAAAGGTAAAAAATGGTCGACTTTCAAATGCTGCATCTTTCAACTACATCTCACATTTGAATGTGGATCATCACTTTTAGAGATGAAATAAGCTTGTTTAAAGTGATTCTTGTGCTTCCAAGGGCCGTAAATGCAAGATTTGTGGAATGGATAAAGGTGAATGAAAATGAACAATTTACTCACTCTGAGCCCTTAAAAAGTCTTTCTTCATCCCAGGAAGTGAATTAAATAACATTTGGAGGCATTCAATGTTCAAGTGAAAATGCCTGATTTTTGATGAAAGAGATAACACCCCCCCCCGTTTAAGACATTCTTCAGAAAGGTAAAAAATGGTCCATTTTCAAATGTTGCATCTTTCAACTACATCTCACATTTGAATGTGGATCATCACTTTAGAGATGAAATAAGCTTGATTAAAGTGATTTTTGTGCTTCCAAGGGCCGTAAATGCAAGATTTGTGGAATGGATAAAAGTGAATGAAAATGGACAATTTACTCACTCTAAGCCCTTAAAAAGTGTTTCTTCACCCCGGGAAGTGAATTAAATAACATTTGGAGGCATTTAATGTTCAAGCAAAAACACCTGATTTTTGATGAAAGAAATAACACCCCCCTTACGACATTCTTAAGAAAGGTAAAAAATGGTCCATTTTCAAATGTTGCCTCTTTCAACTACATCTCACATTTGAATGTGGATCATCACTTTTAGAGATGAAATAAGCTTGTTTAAAGTGATTCTTGTGCTTCCAAGGGCCGTAAATTCAAGATTTGTGGAATGGATAAAGGTGAATGAAAATGAAGAATTTACTCACTCTGAGCCCTTAAAAAGTGTTTCTTCATCCCGGGAAGTGAATTAAATAACATTTGGAGGCATTCAATGTTCATGCGAAAATGCCTGATTTTTGATGAAAGAGATAACACCCCCCCATACAACATTCTTCAGAAAGGTAAAAAATGGTCCATTTTCAAATGCTGCATCTTTCAACTACATCTCACATTTGAATGTGGATCATCACTTTAGAGATGAAATAAGCTTGTTTAAAGTGATTCTTGTGCTTCCAAGGGCCGTAAATGCAAGATTTGTGGAATAGATAAAGGTGAATGAAAATGGACAATTTACTCACTCTGAGCCCTTAAAAGTCTTTCTTCATCCCAGGAAGTGAATTAAATAACATTTGGAGGCATTCAATGTTCAAGCGAAAATGCCTGATTTTTGATGAAAGAGATAACATCCCCCTTACGACATTCTTCAGAAAGGTAAAAAATGGTCCATTTTCAAATGTTGCATCTTTCAACTACATCTCACATTTGAATGTGGATCATCACTTTAGAGATGAAATAAGCTTGATTAAAGTGATTTTTGTGCTTCCAAGGGCCGTAAATGCAAGATTTGTGGAATGGATAAAAGTGAATGAAAATGGACAATTTACTCACTCTGAGCCCTTAAAAAGTGTTTCTTCACCTCGGGAAGTGAACTAAATATCATGTGGAGGCATTTAATGTTCAAGAACAAACGCATGATTTTTTATGAAAGAGATAACACCCCCCTTACGACATTCTTCAGAAAGGTAAAAAATGGTCGATTTTCAAATGCTGCATCTTTCAACTACATCTCACATTTGAATTTGGATCATCACTTTTAGAGATGAAATAAGCTTGTTTAAAGTGATTCTTGTGCTTCCAAGGGCCGTAAATGCAAGATTTGTGGAATGGATAAACGTGAATGAAAATGGACAATTTACTCACTCTGAGCCCTTAAAAAGTGTTTCTTCATCCCGGGAAGTGAATTAAATAACATTTGGAGGCATTCAATGTTCATGCGAAAATGCCTGATTTTTGATGAAAGAGATAACACCCCCCATACAACATTCTTCAGAAAGGTAAAAACTGGTCCATTTTCAAATGCTGCATCTTTCAACTACATCTCACATTTGAATGTGGATCATCACTTTAGAGATGAAATAAGCTTGTTTAAAGTGATTCTTGTGCTTCCAAGGGCCGTAAATGCAAGATTTGTGGAATGGATAAAGGTGAATGAAAATGGACAATTTACTCACTCTGAGCCCTTAAAAAGTCTTTCTTCATCCCAGGAAGTGAATTAAATAACATTTGGAGGCATTCAATGTTCAAGCGAAAATGCCTGATTTTTGATGAAAGAGATAACATCCCCCCTTACGACATTCTTCAGAAAGGTAAAAATGGTCCATTTTCAAATGTTGCATCTTTCAACTACATCTCACATTTGAATGTGAATCATCACTTTAGAGATTAAATAGGCTTGATTACAGTGATTTTTGTGCTTCCAAGGCCCGTAAATGCAAGATTTGTGGAATGGATAAAAGTGAATGAAATTGGACAATTTACTCACTCTAAGCCCTTAAAAAGTGTTTCTTCACCCCGGGAAGTGAATTAAGTAACATTTGGAGGCATTTAATGTTCAAGCGAAAACACCTGATTTTTGATGAAAGAAATAACACCCCCTTACGACCTTCTTAAGAAAGGTAAAAAATGGTCCATTTTCAAATGCTGCATCTTTCAACTACATCTCACATTTGAATGTGGATCATCACTTTAGAGATGAATTAAGCTTGATTAAAGTGATTTTTGTGCTTCCAAGGGCCGTAAATGCAAGATTTGTGGAATAGATAAAAGTGAATGAAAATGGACAATTTACTCACTCTGAGCCCTTAAAAAGTGTTTCTTCACCTCGGGAAGTGAATTAAATAACATGTGGAGGTATTTAATGTTCAAGCACAAACGCGTGATTTTTGATGAAAGAGATAACAACCCCCCTCACGACATTCTTCAGAAAGGTAAAAATTGGTCGATTTTCAAATGCTGCATCTTTCAACTACATCTCACATTTGAATGTGGATCATCACTTTTAGAGATGAAATAAGCTTGTTTAAAGTGATTCTTGTGCTTCCAAGGGCCGTAAATGCAAGATTTGTGGAATGGATAAAGGTGAATGAAAATGGACAATTTACTCACTCTGAGCCCTTAAAAAGTCTTTCTTCATGCCAGGAAGTGAATTAAATAACATTTGGAGGCATTCAATGTTCAAGCAAAAATGCCTGATTTTTGATGAAAGAGATAACATCCCCCTTACGACATTCTTCAGAAAGGTAAAAAATGGTCCATTTTCAAATGTTGCATCTTTCAACTACATCTCACATTTGAATGTGGATCATCACTTTAGAGATGAAATAAACTTGATTAAAGTGATTTTTGTGCTTCCAAGGGCCGTAAATGCAAGATTTGTGGAATGGATAAAAGTGAATGAAAATGGACAATTTACTCACTCTGAGCCCTTAAAAAGTGTTTCTTCATCCCGGGAAGTGAATTAAATAACATTTGGAGGCATTCAATGTTCATGCGAAAATGCCTGATTTTTGATGAAAGAGATAACATCCCCCTTACGACATTCTTCAGAAAGGTAAAAAATGGTCCATTTTCAAATGTTGCATCTTTCAACTACATCTCACATTTGGATGTGGATCATCACTTTAGAGATGAAATAAACTTGATTAAAGTGATTTTTGTGCTTCCAAGGGCCGTAAATGCAAGATTTGTGGAATGGATAAAAGTGAATGAAAATGGACAATTTACTCACTCTGAGCCCTTAAAAAGTCTTTCTTCATCCCAGGAAGTGAATTAAATAACATTTGGAGGCATTCAATGTTCAAGCGAAAATGCCTGATTTTTGATGAAAGAGATAACATCCCCCTTACGACATTCTTCAGAAAGGTAAAAAATGGTCCATTTTCAAATGTTGCATCTTTCAACTACATCTCACATTTGAATGTGGATCATCACTTTAGAGATGAAATAAACTTGATTAAAGTGATTTTTGTGCTTCCAAGGGCCGTAAATGCAAGATTTGTGGAATGGATAAAAGTGAATGAAAATGGACAATTTACTCACTCTGAGCCCTTAAAAAGTGTTGCTTCACCTCTGTAAGTGAATTAAATAACATGTGGAGGTATTTAATGTTCAAGCATAAACGCGTGATTTTTGATGAAAGAGATAACACCCGCCCTTACGACATTCTTCAGAAAGGTAAAAAATGGTCGATTTTCGAATGCTGCATCTTTCAACTACATCTCACATTTGAATTTGGATCATCACTTTTAGAGATGAAATAAGTTTGTTTAAAGTGATTCTTGTGCTTCCAAGGGCCGTAAATGCTAAATTTGTGGAATGGATAAAGGTGAATGAAAATGGACAATTTACCCACTCTGAGTCCTTAAAAAGTCTTTCTTCACCCCGGGAAGTGAATTAAATAACATTTGGAGGCATTCAATGTTCAAGCGATAATGCCTGATTTTTGATGAAAGAGATAACATCCCCCTACGACATTCTTCAGAAAGGTAAAAAATGGTCCATTTTCAAATGTTGCATCTTTCAACTACATCTCACATTTGAATGTGGATCATCACTTTAGAGATGAAATAAGCTTGATTAAAGTGATTTTTGTGCTTACAAGGGCCGTAAATGCAAGATTTGTGGAATGGATAAAAGTGAATGAAAATTGACAATTTACTCACTCAGAGCCCTTAACAAGTGTTTCTTCACCCCAGGAAGTAAATTAAATAACATTTGGAGGCATTTAATGTTCAAGAACAAATGTGTGATTTTTGATAAAAGAGATAACATCCCCCCTTACGACATTCTTCGGAAAGGTAAAAAATGGTCCATTTTCAAATGTTGCCTCTTTCAACTACATCTCACATTTGAATTTGGATCATCACTTTTAGAGATGAAATAAGCTTGTTTAAAGTGATTCTTGTGCTTCCAAGGGCCGTAAATGCTAGATTTGTGGAATGGATAAAGGTGAATGAAAATGGACAATTTACCCACTCTGAGCCCTTAAAAAGTCTTTCTTCATCCCGGGAAGTGAATTAAATAACATGTGGAGGCATTCAATGTTCAAGCGATAATGCCTGATTTTTGATGAAAGAGATAACATCCCCCTACGACATTCTTCAGAAAGGTAAAAAATGGTCCATTTTCAAATGTTGCATCTTTCAACTACATCTCACATTTGAATGTGGATCATCACTTTAGAGATGAAATAAGCTTGATTAAAGTGATTTTTGTGCTTCCAAGGGCCGTAAATGCAAGATTTGTGGAATGGATAAAAGTGAATGAAAATGGACAATTTACTCACTCTAAGCCCTTAAAAAGTGTTTCTTCACCCCGGGAAGTGAATTAAATAACATTTGGAGGCATTTAATGTTCAAGAACAAACGTGTGATTTTTGATAAAAGAGATAACATCCCCCCTTACGACATTCTTCGGAAAGGTAAAAAATGGTCCATTTTCAAATGTTGCCTCTTTCAACTACATCTCACATTTGAATTTGGATCATCACTTTTAGAGATGAAATAAGCTTGTTTAAAGTGATTCTTGTGCTTCCAAGGGCCGTAAATGCTAGATTTGTGGAATGGATAAAGGTGAATGAAAATGGACAATTTACCCACTCTGAGCCCTTAAAAAGTCTTTCTTCATCCTGGGAAGTGAATTAAATAACATTTGGAGGCATTCAATGTTCAAGCGATAATGCCAGATTTTTGATGAAAGAGATAACATCCCCCCTACGACATTCTTCAGAAAGGTAAAAAATGGTCCATTTTCAAATTTTGCATCTTTCAACTACATCTCACATTTGAATGTGGATCATCACTTTAGAGATGAAATAAGCTTGATTAAAGTGATTTTTGTGCTTCCAAGGGCCGTAAATGCAAGATTTGTGGAATAGATAAAAGTGAATGAAAATGGACAATTTACCCACTCTGAGCCCTTAAAAAGTCTTTCTTCATCCCGGGAAGTGAATTAAATAACATTTGGAGGCATTCAATGTTCAAGCGATAATGCCTGATTTTTGATGAAAGAGATAACATCCCCCCTACGACATTCTTCAGAAAGGTAAAAAATGGTCCATTTTCAAATTTTGCATCTTTCAACTACATCTCACATTTGAATGTGGATCATCACTTTAGAGATGAAATAAGCTTGATTAAAGTGATTTTTGTGCTTCCAAGGGCCGTAAATGCAAGATTTGTGGAATAGATAAAAGTGAATGAAAATGGACAATTTACTCACTCTAAGCCCTTAAAAAGTGTTTCTTCACCCCGGGAAGTGAATTAAATAACATTTGGAGGCATTTAATGTTCAAGAACAAACGTGTGATTTTTGATAAAAGAGATAACAACCCCCTTACGACATTCTTCGGAAAGGTAAAAAATGGTCCATTTTCAAATGTTGCCTCTTTCAACTACATCTCACATTTGAATTTGGATCATCACTTTTAGAGATGAAATAAGCTTGTTTAAAGTGATTCTTGTGCTTCCAAGGGTCGTAAATGCAAGATTTGTGGAATAGATAAAGGTGAATGAAAATGGACAATTTACTCACTCTGAGCCCTTAAAAAGTCTTTCCTCATCCCAGGAAGTGAATTAAATAAAATTTGGAGGCATTCAATGTTCAAGCGAAAATGCCTGATTTTTGATGAAAGAGATAACATCCCCCCCTTACGACATTCTTCAGAAAGGTAAAAAATGGTCCATTTTCAAATGTTGCATCTTTCAACTACATCTCACATTTGAATGTGAATCATCACTTTAGAGATTAAATAGGCTTGATTACAGTGATTTTTGTGCTTCCAAGGCCCGTAAATGCAAGATTTGTGGAATGGATAAAAGTGAATGAAATTGGACAATTTACTCACTCTAAGCCCTTAAAAAAGTGTTTCTTCACCCCGGGAAGTGAATTAAGTAACATTTGGAGGCATTTAATGTTCAAGCGAAAACACCTGATTTTTGATGAAAGAAATAACACCCCCTTACGACCTTCTTAAGAAAGGTAAAAAATGGTCCATTTTCAAATGCTGCATCTTTCAACTACATCTCACATTTGAATGTGGATCATCACTTTAGAGATGAATTAAGCTTGATTAAAGTGATTTTTGTGCTTCCAAGGGCCGTAAATGCAAGATTTGTGGAATAGATAAAAGTGAATGAAAATGGACAATTTACTCACTCTGAGCCCTTAAAAAGTGTTTCTTCACCTCGGGAAGTGAATTAAATAACATGTGGAGGTATTTAATGTTCAAGCACAAACGCGTGATTTTTGATGAAAGAGATAACACCCCCCCTCACGACATTCTTCAGAAAGGTAAAAATTGGTCGATTTTCAAATGCTGCATCTTTCAACTACATCTCACATTTGAATGTGGATCATCACTTTTAGAGATGAAATAAGCTTGTTTAAAGTGATTCTTGTGCTTGCAAGGGCTGTAAATGCAAGATTTGTGGAATGGATAAAGGTGAATGAAAATGGACAATGTACTCACTCTGAGCCCTTAAAAGTCTTTCTTCATCCCAGGAAGTGAATTAAATAAGATTTGGAGGCATTCAATGTTCAAGCGAAAATGCCTGATTTTTGATGAAAGAGATAACATCCCCCTTACGACATTCTTCAGAAAGGTAAACAATGGTCCATTTTCAAATGTTGCATCTTTCAACTACATCTCACATTTGAATGTGGATCATCACTTTTAGAGATGAAATAAGCTTGTTTAAAGTGATTCTTGTGCTTCCAAGGGCCGTAAATGCAAGATTTGTGGAATGGATAAAGGTGAATGAAAATGGACAATTTACTCACTCTGAGCCCTTAAAAAGTCTTTCTTCATCCCAGGAAGTGAATTAAATAACATTTGGAGGCATTCAATGTTCAAGCGAAAATGCCTGATTTTTGATGAAAGAGATAACATCCCCCTTACGACATTCTTCAGAAAGGTAAAAAATGGTCCATTTTCAAATGTTGCATCTTTCAACTACATCTCACATTTGAATGTGGATCATCACTTTAGAGATGAAATAAACTTGATTAAAGTGATTTTTGTGCTTCCAAGGGCCGTAAATGCAAGATTTGTGGAATGGATAAAAGTGAATGAAAATGGACAATTTACTCACTCTGAGCCCTTAAAAAGTGTTTCTTCATCCCGGGAAGTGAATTAAATAACATTTGGAGGCATTCAATGTTCATGCGAAAATGCCTGATTTTTGATGAAAGAGATAACATCCCCCTTACGACATTCTTCAGAAAGGTAAAAAATGGTCCATTTTCAAATGTTGCATCTTTCAACTACATCTCACATTTGGATGTGGATCATCACTTTAGAGATGAAATAAACTTGATTAAAGTGATTTTTGTGCTTCCAAGGGCCGTAAATGCAAGATTTGTGGAATGGATAAAAGTGAATGAAAATGGACAATTTACTCACTCTGAGCCCTTAAAAAGTCTTTCTTCATCCCAGGAAGTGAATTAAATAACATTTGGAGGCATTCAATGTTCAAGCGAAAATGCCTGATTTTTGATGAAAGAGATAACATCCCCCTTACGACATTCTTCAGAAAGGTAAAAAATGGTCCATTTTCAAATGTTGCATCTTTCAACTACATCTCACATTTGAATGTGGATCATCACTTTAGAGATGAAATAAACTTGATTAAAGTGATTTTTGTGCTTCCAAGGGCCGTAAATGCAAGATTTGTGGAATGGATAAAAGTGAATGAAAATGGACAATTTACTCACTCTGAGCCCTTAAAAAGTGTTGCTTCACCTCTGTAAGTGAATTAAATAACATGTGGAGGTATTTAATGTTCAAGCATAAACGCGTGATTTTTGATGAAAGAGATAACACCCGCCCTTACGACATTCTTCAGAAAGGTAAAAAATGGTCGATTTTCGAATGCTGCATCTTTCAACTACATCTCACATTTGAATTTGGATCATCACTTTTAGAGATGAAATAAGTTTGTTTAAAGTGATTCTTGTGCTTCCAAGGGCCGTAAATGCTAAATTTGTGGAATGGATAAAGGTGAATGAAAATGGACAATTTACCCACTCTGAGTCCTTAAAAGTCTTTCTTCACCCCGGGAAGTGAATTAAATAACATTTGGAGGCATTCAATGTTCAAGCGATAATGCCTGATTTTTGATGAAAGAGATAACATCCCCCCTACGACATTCTTCAGAAAGGTAAAAAATGGTCCATTTTCAAATGTTGCATCTTTCAACTACATCTCACATTTGAATGTGGATCATCACTTTAGAGATGAAATAAGCTTGATTAAAGTGATTTTTGTGCTTACAAGGGCCGTAAATGCAAGATTTGTGGAATGGATAAAAGTGAATGAAAATTGACAATTTACTCACTCAGAGCCCTTAACAAGTGTTTCTTCACCCCAGGAAGTAAATTAAATAACATTTGGAGGCATTTAATGTTCAAGAACAAATGTGTGATTTTTGATAAAAGAGATAACATCCCCCCTTACGACATTCTTCGGAAAGGTAAAAAATGGTCCATTTTCAAATGTTGCCTCTTTCAACTACATCTCACATTTGAATTTGGATCATCACTTTTAGAGATGAAATAAGCTTGTTTAAAGTGATTCTTGTGCTTCCAAGGGCCGTAAATGCTAGATTTGTGGAATGGATAAAGGTGAATGAAAATGGACAATTTACCCACTCTGAGCCCTTAAAAAGTCTTTCTTCATCCCGGGAAGTGAATTAAATAACATGTGGAGGCATTCAATGTTCAAGCGATAATGCCTGATTTTTGATGAAAGAGATAACATCCCCCCTACGACATTCTTCAGAAAGGTAAAAAATGGTCCATTTTCAAATGTTGCATCTTTCAACTACATCTCACATTTGAATGTGGATCATCACTTTAGAGATGAAATAAGCTTGATTAAAGTGATTTTTGTGCTTCCAAGGGCCGTAAATGCAAGATTTGTGGAATGGATAAAAGTGAATGAAAATGGACAATTTACTCACTCTAAGCCCTTAAAAAGTGTTTCTTCACCCCGGGAAGTGAATTAAATAACATTTGGAGGCATTTAATGTTCAAGAACAAACGTGTGATTTTTGATAAAAGAGATAACATCCCCCCTTACGACATTCTTCGGAAAGGTAAAAAATGGTCCATTTTCAAATGTTGCCTCTTTCAACTACATCTCACATTTGAATTTGGATCATCACTTTTAGAGATGAAATAAGCTTGTTTAAAGTGATTCTTGTGCTTCCAAGGGCCGTAAATGCTAGATTTGTGGAATGGATAAAGGTGAATGAAAATGGACAATTTACCCACTCTGAGCCCTTAAAAAGTCTTTCTTCATCCTGGGAAGTGAATTAAATAACATTTGGAGGCATTCAATGTTCAAGCGATAATGCCAGATTTTTGATGAAAGAGATAACATCCCCCCTACGACATTCTTCAGAAAGGTAAAAAATGGTCCATTTTCAAATTTTGCATCTTTCAACTACATCTCACATTTGAATGTGGATCATCACTTTAGAGATGAAATAAGCTTGATTAAAGTGATTTTTGTGCTTCCAAGGGCCGTAAATGCAAGATTTGTGGAATAGATAAAAGTGAATGAAAATGGACAATTTACCCACTCTGAGCCCTTAAAAAGTCTTTCTTCATCCCGGGAAGTGAATTAAATAACATTTGGAGGCATTCAATGTTCAAGCGATAATGCCTGATTTTTGATGAAAGAGATAACATCCCCCTACGACATTCTTCAGAAAGGTAAAAAATGGTCCATTTTCAAATTTTGCATCTTTCAACTACATCTCACATTTGAATGTGGATCATCACTTTAGAGATGAAATAAGCTTGATTAAAGTGATTTTTGTGCTTCCAAGGGCCGTAAATGCAAGATTTGTGGAATAGATAAAAGTGAATGAAAATGGACAATTTACTCACTCTAAGCCCTTAAAAAGTGTTTCTTCACCCCGGGAAGTGAATTAAATAACATTTGGAGGCATTTAATGTTCAAGAACAAACGTGTGATTTTTGATAAAAGAGATAACAACCCCCCTTACGACATTCTTCGGAAAGGTAAAAAATGGTCCATTTTCAAATGTTGCCTCTTTCAACTACATCTCACATTTGAATTTGGATCATCACTTTTAGAGATGAAATAAGCTTGTTTAAAGTGATTCTTGTGCTTCCAAGGGCCGTAAATGCAAGATTTGTGGAATGGATAAAGGTGAATGAAAATGGACAATTTACTCACTCTGAGCCCCTAAAAAGTCTTTCTTCATCCCAGGAAGTGAATTAAATAAGATTTGGAGGCATTCAATGTTCAAGCGAAAATGCCTGATTTTTGATGAAACAGATAACACCCCCCTTACGACATTCTTCAGAAAGGTAAAAAATGGTCCATTTTCAAATGTTGCATCTTTCAACTACATCTCACATTTGAATGTGAATCATCACTTTAGAGATTAAATAGGCTTGATTACAGTGATTTTTGTGCTTCCAAGGCCCGTAAATGCAAGATTTGTGGAATGGATAAAAGTGAATGAAAATGGACAATTTACTCACTCTATGCCCTTAAAAAAGTGTTTCTTCACCCCGGGAAGTGAATTAAGTAACATTTGGAGGCATTTAATGTTCAAGCGAAAACACCTGGGGGCATATTAGCAAGACTGGCGATAAAATTATCGCCGTTTTAGCGGCAGGAAACTGCCGCTAAAACGGCGATAATTGGCTTGCTAATATGCGTTATAGAATTCCAATAGAAGCCCAGGTTAGATGTGCAGGACATCTAACCTGGGCTTCTATTGGAATTCTATAAAGCTTATTAGCAAGCCAATTATCGCCGTTTTAGCGGCAGTTTCCTTCCGCTAAAACGGCGATAATTTTATCGCCAGTCTTGCTAATATGCCCCTGATTTTTGATGAAAGAAATAACACCCCCTTACGACCTTCTTAAGAAAGGTAAAAATGGTCCATTTTCAAATGCTGCATCTTTCAACTACATCTCACATTTGAATGTGGATCATCACTTTAGAGATGAATTAAGCTTGATTAAAGTGATTTTTGTGCTTCCAAGGGCCGTAAATGCAAGATTTGTGGAATGGATAAAAGTGAATGAAAATGGACAATTTACTTACTCTGAGCCCTTAAAAAGTGTTTCTTCACCTCGGGAAGTGAATTAAATAACGTGGAGGTATTTAATGTTCAAGCACAAACGCGTGATTTTTGATGAAAGAGATAACACCCCCCCTCACGACATTCTTCAGAAAGGTAAAAATTGGTCGATTTTCAAATGCTGCATCTTTCAACTACATCTCACATTTGAATTTGGATCATCACTTTTAGAGATGAAATAAGCTTGTTTAAAGTGATTCTTGTGCTTCCAAGGGCCGTAAATGCAAGATTTGTGGAATGGATAAAGGTGAATGAAAATGGACAATTTACTCACTCTGAGCCCTTAAAAAGTCTTTCTTCATCCCAGGAAGTGAATTAAATAACATTTGGAGGCATTCAATGTTCAAACGAAAATGCCTGATTTTTGCTGAAAGAGATAACATCCCCCCTTACGACATTCTTCAGAAAGGTAAAAAATGGTCCATTTTCAAATGTTGCATCTTTCAACTACATCTCACATTTGAATGTGGATCATCACTTTAGAGATGAAATAAACTTGATTAAAGTGATTTTTGTGCTTCCAAGGGCCGTAAATGCAAGATTTGTGGAATGGATAAAAGTGAATGAAAATGGACAATTTACTCACTCTGAGCCCTTAAAAAGTGTTTCTTCATCCCGGGAAGTGAATTAAATAACATTTGGAGGCATTCAATGTTCATGCGAAAATGCCTGATTTTTGATGAAAGAGATAACACCCCCCATACAACATTCTTCAGAAAGGTAAAAAATGGTCCATTTTCAAATGCTGCATCTTTCAACTACATCTCACATTTGAATGTGGATCATCACTTTAGAGATGAAATAAGCTTGTTTAAAGTGATTTTTGTGCTTCCAAGGGCCGTAAATGCAAGATTTGTGGAATGGATAAAAGTGAATGAAAATGGACAATTTACTCACTCTGAGCCCTTAAAAAGTGTTTCTTCACCTCTGTAAGTGAATTAAATAACATGTGGAGGTATTTAATGTTCAAGCATAAACGCGTGATTTTTGATGAAAGAGATAACACCCGCCCTTACGACATTCTTCAGAAAGGTAAAAAATGGTCGATTTTCGAATGCTGCATCTTTCAACTACATCTCACATTTGAATTTGGATCATCACTTTTAGAGATGAAATAAGCTTGTTTAAAGTGATTCTTGTGCTTCCAAGGGCCGTAAATGCTAGATTTGTGGAATGGATAAAGGTGAATGAAAATGGGCAATTTACCCACTCTGAGCCCTTAAAAGTCTTTCTTCATCCCGGGAAGTGAATTAAATAACATTTGGAGGCATTCAATGTTCAAGCGATAATGCCTGATTTTTGATGAAAGAGATAACATCCCCCCTACGACATTCTTCAGAAAGGTAAAAAATGGTCCATTTTCAAATTTTGCATCTTTCAACTACATCTCACATTTGAATGTGGATCATCACTTTAGAGATGAAATAAGCTTGATTAAAGTGATTTTTGTGCTTCCAAGGGCCGTAAATGCAAGATTTGTGGAATAGATAAAAGTGAATGAAAATGGACAATTTACTCACTCTGAGCCCTTAAAAAGTCTTTCTTCATCCTGGGAAGTGAATTAAATAACATTTGGAGGCATTGAATGTTCAAGCGATAATGCCTGATTTTTGATGAAAGAGATAACATCCCCCTACGACATTCTTCAGAAAGGTAAAAAATGGTCCATTTTCAAATGTTGCATCTTTCAACTACATCTCACATTTGAATGTGGATCATCACTTTAGAGATGAAATAAACTTGATTAAAGTGATTTTTGTGCTTCCAAGGGCCGTAAATGCAAGATTTGTGGAATGGATAAAAGTGAATGAAAATGGACAATTTACTCACTCTGAGCCCTTAAAAAGTGTTTCTTCACCTCTGTAAGTGAATTAAATAACATGTGGAGGTATTTAATGTTCAAGCATAAACGCGTGATTTTTGATGAAAGAGATAACACCCGCCCTTACGACATTCTTCAGAAAGGTAAAAAATGGTCGATTTTCGAATGCTGCATCTTTCAACTACATCTCACATTTGAATTTGGATCATCACTTTTAGAGATGAAATAAGCTTGTTTAAAGTGATTCTTGTGATCCCAAGGGCCGTAAATGCTAGATTTGTGGAATGGATAAAGGTGAATGAAAATGGACAATTTACCCACTCTGAGCCCTTAAAAAGTCTTTCTTCATCCTGGGAAGTGAATTAAATAACATTTGGAGGCATTCAATGTTCAAGCGATAATGCCAGATTTTTGATGAAAGAGATAACATCCCCCTACGACATTCTTCAGAAAGGTAAAAAATGGTCCATTTTCAAATTTTGCATCTTTCAACTACATCTCACATTTGAATGTGGATCATCACTTTAGAGATGAAATAAGCTTGATTAAAGTGATTTTTGTGCTTCCAAGGGCCGTAAATGCAAGATTTGTGGAATAGATAAAAGTGAATGAAAATGGACAATTTACCCACTCTGAGCCCTTAAAAAGTCTTTCTTCATCCCGGGAAGTGAATTAAATAACATTTGGAGGCATTCAATGTTCAAGCGATAATGCCTGATTTTTGATGAAAGAGATAACATCCCCCCTACGACATTCTTCAGAAAGGTAAAAAATGGTCCATTTTCAAATTTTGCATCTTTCAACTACATCTCACATTTGAATGTGGATCATCACTTTAGAGATGAAATAAGCTTGATTAAAGTGATTTTTGTGCTTCCAAGGGCCGTAAATGCAAGATTTGTGGAATAGATAAAAGTGAATGAAAATGGACAATTTACTCACTCTAAGCCCTTAAAAAGTGTTTCTTCACCCCGGGAAGTGAATTAAATAACATTTGGAGGCATTTAATGTTCAAGAACAAACGTGTGATTTTTGATAAAAGAGATAACAACCCCCCTTACGACATTCTTCGGAAAGGTAAAAATGGTCCATTTTCAAATGTTGCCTCTTTCAACTACATCTCACATTTGAATTTGGATCATCACTTTTAGAGATGAAATAAGCTTGTTTAAAGTGATTCTTGTGCTTCCAAGGGCCGTAAATGCAAGATTTGTGGAATGGATAAAGGTGAATGAAAATGGACAATTTACTCACTCTGAGCCCCTAAAAAGTCTTTCTTCATCCCAGGAAGTGAATTAAATAAGATTTGGAGGCATTCAATGTTCAAGCGAAAATGCCTGATTTTTGATGAAACAGATAACACTCCCCTTACGACATTCTTCAGAAAGGTAAAAAATGGTCCATTTTCAAATGTTGCATCTTTCAACTACATCTCACATTTGAATGTGAATCATCACTTTAGAGATTAAATAGGCTTGATTACAGTGATTTTTGTGCTTCCAAGGCCCGTAAATGCAAGATTTGTGGAATGGATAAAAGTGAATGAAAATGGACAATTTACTCACTCTATGCCCTTAAAAAGTGTTTCTTCACCCCGGGAAGTGAATTAAGTAACATTTGGAGGCATTTAATGTTCAAGCGAAAACACCTGGGGGCATATTAGCAAGACTGGCGATAAAATTATCGCCGTTTTAGCAACAGGAAACTGCCGCTAAAACGGCGATAATTGGCTTGCTAATATGCGTTATAGAATTCCAATAGAAGCCCAGGTTAGATGTGCAGGACATCTAACCTGGGCTTCTATTGGAATTCTATAAAGCTTATTAGCAAGCCAATTATCGCCGTTTTAGCGGCAGTTTCCTTCCGCTAAAACGGCGATAATTTTATCGCCAGTCTTGCTAATATGCCCCCTGATTTTTGATGAAAGAAATAACACCCCCCCTTACGACCTTCTTAAGAAAGGTAAAAAATGGTCCATTTTCAAATGCTGCATCTTTCAACTACATCTCACATTTGAATGTGGATCATCA
Organism: Calotriton arnoldi; assembly: GCA_963921515.1. Taxonomy (NCBI): domain Eukaryota; kingdom Metazoa; phylum Chordata; class Amphibia; order Caudata; family Salamandridae; genus Calotriton; species Calotriton arnoldi. The sequence continues at coordinate 152,959 of CAWUFW010020112.1, forward strand.
CTTTAGAGATGAATTAAGCTTGATTAAAGTGATTTTTGTGCTTCCAAGGGCCGTAAATGCAAGATTTGTGGAATGGATAAAAGTGAATGAAAATGGACAATTTACTCACTCTGAGCCCTTAAAAAGTGTTTCTTCACCTCGGGAAGTGAATTAAATAACATGTGGAGGTATTTAATGTTCAAGCACAAACCCGTGATTTTTGATGAAAGAGATAACACCCCCCCTCACGACATTCTTCAGAAAGGTAAAAATTGGTCGATTTTCAAATGCTGCATCTTTCAACTACATCTCACATTTGAATTTGGATCATCACTTTTAGAGATGAAATAAGCTTGTTTAAAGTGATTCTTGTGCTTCCAAGGGCCGTAAATGCAAGATTTGTGGAATGGATAAAGGTGAATGAAAATGGACAATTTACTCACTCTGAGCCCTTAAAAAGTCTTTCTTCATCCCAGGAAGTGAATTAAATAACATTTGGAGGCATTCAATGTTCAAACGAAAATGCCTGATTTTTGCTGAAAGAGATAACATCCCCCTTACGACATTCTTCAGAAAGGTAAAAATGGTCCATTTTCAAATGTTGCATCTTTCAACTACATCTCACATTTGAATGTGGATCATCACTTTAGAGATGAAATAAACTTGATTAAAGTGATTTTTGTGCTTCCAAGGGCCGTAAATGCAAGATTTGTGGAATGGATAAAAGTGAATGAAAATGGACAATTTACTCACTCTGAGCCCTTAAAAAGTGTTTCTTCATCCCGGGAAGTGAATTAAATAACATTTGGAGGCATTCAATGTTCATGCGAAAATGCCTGATTTTTGATGAAAGAGATAACACCCCCCATACAACATTCTTCAGAAAGGTAAAAAATGGTCCATTTTCAAATGCTGCATCTTTCAACTACATCTCACATTTGAATGTGGATCATCACTTTAGAGATGAAATAAGCTTGTTTAAAGTGATTTTTGTGCTTCCAAGGGCCGTAAATGCAAGATTTGTGGAATGGATAAAAGTGAATGAAAATGGACAATTTACTCACTCTGAGCCCTTAAAAAGTGTTTCTTCACCTCTGTAAGTGAATTAAATAACATGTGGAGGTATTTAATGTTCAAGCATAAACGCGTGATTTTTGATGAAAGAGATAACACCCGCCCTTACGACATTCTTCAGAAAGGTAAAAAATGGTCGATTTTCGAATGCTGCATCTTTCAACTACATCTCACATTTGAATTTGGATCATCACTTTTAGAGATGAAATAAGCTTGTTTAAAGTGATTCTTGTGCTTCCAAGGGCCGTAAATGCTAGATTTGTGGAATGGATAAAGGTGAATGAAAATGGGCAATTTACCCACTCTGAGCCCTTAAAAGTCTTTCTTCATCCCGGGAAGTGAATTAAATAACATTTGGAGGCATTCAATGTTCAAGCGATAATGCCTGATTTTTGATGAAAGAGATAACATCCCCCCTACGACATTCTTCAGAAAGGTAAAAAATGGTCCATTTTCAAATTTTGCATCTTTCAACTACATCTCACATTTGAATGTGGATCATCACTTTAGAGATGAAATAAGCTTGATTAAAGTGATTTTTGTGCTTCCAAGGGCCGTAAATGCAAGATTTGTGGAATAGATAAAAGTGAATGAAAATGGACAATTTACTCACTCTGAGCCCTTAAAAAGTCTTTCTTCATCCCGGGAAGTGAATTAAATAACATTTGGAGGCATTGAATGTTCAAGCGATAATGCCTGATTTTTGATGAAAGAGATAACATCCCCCTACGACATTCTTCAGAAAGGTAAAAAATGGTCCATTTTCAAATGTTGCATCTTTCAACTACATCTCACATTTGAATGTGGATCATCACTTTAGAGATGAAATAAACTTGATTAAAGTGATTTTTGTGCTTCCAAGGGCCGTAAATGCAAGATTTGTGGAATGGATAAAAGTGAATGAAAATGGACAATTTACTCACTCTGAGCCCTTAAAAAGTGTTTCTTCACCTCTGTAAGTGAATTAAATAACATGTGGAGGTATTTAATGTTCAAGCATAAACGCGTGATTTTTGATGAAAGAGATAACACCCGCCCTTACGACATTCTTCAGAAAGGTAAAAAATGGTCGATTTTCGAATGCTGCATCTTTCAACTACATCTCACATTTGAATTTGGATCATCACTTTTAGAGATGAAATAAGCTTGTTTAAAGTGATTCTTGTGATCCCAAGGGCCGTAAATGCTAGATTTGTGGAATGGATAAAGGTGAATGAAAATGGACAATTTACCCACTCTGAGCCCTTAAAAAGTCTTTCTTCATCCTGGGAAGTGAATTAAATAACATTTGGAGGCATTCAATGTTCAAGCGATAATGCCAGATTTTTGATGAAAGAGATAACATCCCCCTACGACATTCTTCAGAAAGGTAAAAAATGGTCCATTTTCAAATTTTGCATCTTTCAACTACATCTCACATTTGAATGTGGATCATCACTTTAGAGATGAAATAAGCTTGATTAAAGTGATTTTTGTGCTTCCAAGGGCCGTAAATGCAAGATTTGTGGAATAGATAAAAGTGAATGAAAATGGACAATTTACCCACTCTGAGCCCTTAAAAAGTCTTTCTTCATCCCGGGAAGTGAATTAAATAACATTTGGAGGCATTCAATGTTCAAGCGATAATGCCTGATTTTTGATGAAAGAGATAACATCCCCCCTACGACATTCTTCAGAAAGGTAAAAAATGGTCCATTTTCAAATTTTGCATCTTTCAACTACATCTCACATTTGAATGTGGATCATCACTTTAGAGATGAAATAAGCTTGATTAAAGTGATTTTTGTGCTTCCAAGGGCCGTAAATGCAAGATTTGTGGAATAGATAAAAGTGAATGAAAATGGACAATTTACTCACTCTAAGCCCTTAAAAAGTGTTTCTTCACCCCGGGAAGTGAATTAAATAACATTTGGAGGCATTTAATGTTCAAGAACAAACGTGTGATTTTTGATAAAAGAGATAACAACCCCCCTTACGACATTCTTCGGAAAGGTAAAAAATGGTCCATTTTCAAATGTTGCCTCTTTCAACTACATCTCACATTTGAATTTGGATCATCACTTTTAGAGATGAAATAAGCTTGTTTAAAGTGATTCTTGTGCTTCCAAGGGCCGTAAATGCAAGATTTGTGGAATGGATAAAGGTGAATGAAAATGGACAATTTACTCACTCTGAGCCCCTAAAAAGTCTTTCTTCATCCCAGGAAGTGAATTAAATAAGATTTGGAGGCATTCAATGTTCAAGCGAAAATGCCTGATTTTTGATGAAACAGATAACACTCCCCTTACGACATTCTTCAGAAAGGTAAAAAATGGTCAATTTTCAAATGTTGCATCTTTCAACTACATCTCACATTTGAATGTGAATCATCACTTTAGAGATTAAATAGGCTTGATTACAGTGATTTTTGTGCTTCCAAGGCCCGTAAATGCAAGATTTGTGGAATGGATAAAAGTGAATGAAAATGGACAATTTACTCACTCTATGCCCTTAAAAAGTGTTTCTTCACCCCGGGAAGTGAATTAAGTAACATTTGGAGGCATTTAATGTTCAAGCGAAAACACCTGGGGGCATATTAGCAAGACTGGCGATAAAATTATCGCCGTTTTAGCGGCAGGAAACTGCCGCTAAAACGGCGATAATTGGCTTGCTAATATGCGTTATAGAATTCCAATAGAAGCCCAGGTTAGATGTGCAGGACATCTAACCTGGGCTTCTATTGGAATTCTATAAAGCTTATTAGCAAGCCAATTATCGCCGTTTTAGCGGCAGTTTCCTTCCGCTAAAACGGCGATAATTTTATCGCCAGTCTTGCTAATATGCCCCCTGATTTTTGATGAAAGAAATAACACCCCCTTACGACCTTCTTAAGAAAGGTAAAAAATGGTCCATTTTCAAATGCTGCATCTTTCAACTACATCTCACATTTGAATGTGGATCATCACTTTAGAGATGAATTAAGCTTGATTAAAGTGATTTTTGTGCTTCCAAGGGCCGTAAATGCAAGATTTGTGGAATGGATAAAAGTGAATGAAAATGGACAATTTACTCACTCTGAGCCCTTAAAAAGTGTTTCTTCACCTCGGGAAGTGAATTAAATAACATGTGGAGGTATTTAATGTTCAAGCACAAACGCGTGATTTTTGATGAAAGAGATAACACCCCCCTCACGACATTCTTCAGAAAGGTAAAAATTGGTCGATTTTCAAATGCTGCATCTTTCAACTACATCTCACATTTGAATTTGGATCATCACTTTTAGAGATGAAATAAGCTTGTTTAAAGTGATTCTTGTGCTTCCAAGGGCCGTAAATGCAAGATTTGTGGAATGGATAAAGGTGAATGAAAATGGACAATTTACTCACTCTGAGCCCTTAAAAAGTCTTTCTTCATCCCAGGAAGTGAATTAAATAACATTTGGAGGCATTCAATGTTCAAGCGAAAATGCCTGATTTTTGCTGAAAGAGATAACATCCCCCTTACGACATTCTTCAGAAAGGTAAAAAATGGTCCATTTTCAAATGTTGCATCTTTCAACTACATCTCACATTTGAATGTGGATCATCACTTTAGAGATGAAATAAACTTGATTAAAGTGATTTTTGTGCTTCCAAGGGCCGTAAATGCAAGATTTGTGGAATGGATAAAAGTGAATGAAAATGGACAATTTACTCACTCTGAGCCCTTAAAAAGTGTTTCTTCATCCCGGGAAGTGAATTAAATAACATTTGGAGGCATTCAATGTTCATGCGAAAATGCCTGATTTTTGATGAAAGAGATAACACCCCCCATACAACATTCTTCAGAAAGGTAAAAAATGGTCCATTTTCAAATGCTGCATCTTTCAACTACATCTCACATTTGAATGTGGATCATCACTTTAGAGATGAAATAAGCTTGATTAAAGTGATTTTTGTGCTTCCAAGGGCCGTAAATGCAAGATTTGTGGAATAGATAAAAGTGAATGAAAATGGACAATTTACTCACTCTGAGCCCTTAAAAAGTCTTTCTTCATCCCGGGAAGTGAATTAAATAACATTTGGAGGCATTGAATGTTCAAGCGATAATGCCTGATTTTTGATGAAAGAGATAACATCCCCCTACGACATTCTTCAGAAAGGTAAAAAATGGTCCATTTTCAAATGTTGCATCTTTCAACTACATCTCACATTTGAATGTGGATCATCACTTTAGAGATGAAATAAACTTGATTAAAGTGATTTTTGTGCTTCCAAGGGCCGTAAATGCAAGATTTGTGGAATGGATAAAAGTGAATGAAAATGGACAATTTACTCACTCTGAGCCCTTAAAAAGTGTTTCTTCACCTCTGTAAGTGAATTAAATAACATGTGGAGGTATTTAATGTTCAAGCATAAACGCGTGATTTTTGATGAAAGAGATAACACCCGCCCTTACGACATTCTTCAGAAAGGTAAAAAATGGTCGATTTTCGAATGCTGCATCTTTCAACTACATCTCACATTTGAATTTGGATCATCACTTTTAGAGATGAAATAAGCTTGTTTAAAGTGATTCTTGTGATCCCAAGGGCCGTAAATGCTAGATTTGTGGAATGGATAAAGGTGAATGAAAATGGACAATTTACCCACTCTGAGCCCTTAAAAGTCTTTCTTCATCCCGGGAAGTGAATTAAATAACATTTGGAGGCATTCAATGTTCAAGCGATAATGCCTGATTTTTGATGAAAGAGATAACATCCCCCTACGACATTCTTCAGAAAGGTAAAAAATGGTCCATTTTCAAATTTTGCATCTTTCAACTACATCTCACATTTGAATGTGGATCATCACTTTAGAGATGAAATAAGCTTGATTAAAGTGATTTTTGTGCTTCCAAGGGCCGTAAATGCAAGATTTGTGGAATAGATAAAAGTGAATGAAAATGGACAATTTACCCACTCTGAGCCCTTAAAAAGTCTTTCTTCATCCCGGGAAGTGAATTAAATAACATTTGGAGGCATTGAATGTTCAAGCGATAATGCCTGATTTTTGATGAAAGAGATAACATCCCCCCTACGACATTTTTCAGAAAGGTAAAAAATGGTCCATTTTCAAATTTTGCATCTTTCAACTACATCTCACATTTGAATGTGGATCATCACTTTTAGAGATGAAATAAGCTTGATTAAAGTGATTTTTGTGCTTCCAAGGGCCGTAAATGCAAGATTTGTGGAATAGATAAAAGTGAATGAAAATGGACAATTTACTCACTCTAAGCCCTTAAAAAGTGTTTCTTCACCCCGGGAAGTGAATTAAATAACATTTGGAGGCATTTAATGTTCAAGAACAAACGTGTGATTTTTGATAAAAGAGATAACATCCCCCTTACGACATTCTTCGTAAAGGTAAAAAATGGTCCATTTTCAAATGTTGCCTCTTTCAACTACATCTCACATTTGAATGTGGATCATCACTTTTAGAGATGAAATAAACTTGTTTAAAGTGATTCTTGTGCTTCCAAGGGCCGTAAATGCAAGATTTGTGGAATAGATAAAAGTGAATGAAAATGGACAATTTACTCACTCTAAGCCCTTAAAAAGTGTTTCTTCACCCCGGGAAGTGAATTAAGTAACATTTGGAGGCATTTAATGTTCAAGCGAAAACACCTGATTTTTGATGAAAGAAATAACACCCCCTTACGACCTTCTTAAGAAAGGTAAAAAATGGTCCATTTTCAAATGCTGCATCTTTCAACTACATCTCACATTTGAATGTGGATCATCACTTTAGAGATGAATTAAGCTTGATTAAAGTGATTTTTGTGCTTCCAAGGGCCGTAAATGCAAGATTTGTGGAATGGATAAAAGTGAATGAAAATGGACAATTTACTCACTCTGAGCCCTTAAAAAGTGTTTCTTCACCTCAGGAAGTGAATTAAATAACATGTGGAGGTATTTAATGTTCAAGCACAAACGCGTGATTTTTGATGACAGAGATAACACCCCCCCTCACGACATTCTTCAGAAAGGTAAAAATTGGTCGATTTTCAAATGCTGCATCTTTCAACTACATCTCACATTTGAATTTGGATCATCACTTTTAGAGATGAAATAAGCTTGTTTAAAGTGATTCTTGTGCTTGCAAGGGCCGTAAATGCAAGATTTGTGGAATGGATAAAGGTGAATGAAAATGGACAATGTACTCACTCTGAGCCCTTAAAAAGTCTTTCTTCATCCCAGGAAGTGAATTAAATAAGATTTGGAGGCATTCAATGTTCAAGCGAAAATGCCTGATTTTTGATGAAAGAGATAACATCCCCCCCTTACGACATTCTTCAGAAAGGTAAACAATGGTCCATTTTCAAATGTTGCATCTTTCAACTACATCTCACATTTGAATGTGGATCATCACTTTTAGAGATGAAATAAGCTTGTTTAAAGTGATTCTTGTGCTTCCAAGGGCCGTAAATGCAAGATTTGTGGACTGGATAAAGGTGAATGAAAATGGACAATTTACTCACTCTGAGCCCTTAAAAAGTCTTTCTTCATCCCAGGAAGTGAATTAAATAACATTTGGAGGCATTCAATGTTCAAGCGAAAATGCCTGATTTTTGATGAAAGAGATAACATCCCCCTTACTGACATTCTTCAGAAAGGTAAAAATGGTCCATTTTCAAATGTTGCATCTTTCAACTACATCTCACATTTGAATGTGGATCATCACTTTAGAGATGAAATAAACTTGATTAAAGTGATTTTTGTGCTTCCAAGGGCCGTAAATGCAAGATTTGTGGAATGGATAAAAGTGAATGAAAATGGACAATTTACTCACTCTGAGCCCTTAAAAAGTGTTTCTTCATCCCGGGAAGTGAATTAAATAACATTTGGAGGCATTCAATGTTCATGCGAAAATGCCTGATTTTTGATGAAAGAGATAACACCCCCCCATACAACATTCTTCAGAAAGGTAAAAAATGGTCCATTTTCAAATGCTGCATCTTTTAACTACATCTTACATTTGAATGTGGATCATCACTTTAGAGATGAAATAAGCTTGTTTAAAGTGTTTTTTGTGCTTCCAAGGGCCGTAAATGCAAGATTTGTGGAATGGATAAAAGTGAATGAAAATGGACAATTTACTCACTCTGAGCCCTTAAAAAGTGTTTCTTCACCTCTGTAAGTGAATTAAATAACATGTGGAGGTATTTAATGTTCAAGCATAAACGCGTGATTTTTGATGAAAGAGATAACACCCGCCCTTACGACATTCTTCAGAAAGGTAAAAAATGGTCGATTTTCGAATGCTGCATCTTTCAACTACATCTCACATTTGAATTTGGATCATCACTTTTAGAGATGAAATAAGCTTGTTTAAAGTGATTCTTGTGCTTCCAAGGGCCGTAAATGCTAGATTTGTGGAATGGATAAAGGTGAATGAAAATGGACAATTTACCCACTCTGAGCCCTTAAAAGTCTTTCTTCATCCCGGAAGTGAATTAAATAACATTTGGAGGCATTCAATGTTCAAGCGATAATGCCTGATTTTTGATGAAAGAGATAACATCCCCCCTACGACATTCTTCAGAAAGGTAAAAAATGGTCCATTTTCAAATGTTGCATCTTTCAACTACATCTCACATTTGAATGTGGATCATCACTTTAGAGATGAAATAAGCTTGATTAAAGTGATTTTTGTGCTTCCAAGGGCCGTAAATGCAAGATTTGTGGAATGGATAAAAGTGAATGAAAATTGACAATTTACTCACTCTAAGCCCTTAAAATGTTTCTTCACCCCGGGAAGTGAATTAAATAACATTTGGAGGCATTTAATGTTCAAGAACAAACGTGGGATTTTTGATAAAAGAGATAACATCCCCCCCTTACTACATTCTTCGGAAAGGTAAAAAATGGTCCATTTTCAAATGTTGCCTCTTTCAACTACATCTCACATTTGAATTTGGATCATCACTTTTAGAGATGAAATAAGCTTGTTTAAAGTGATTCTTGTGCTTCCAAGGGCCGTGAATGCAAGATTTGTGGAATGGATAAAGGTGAATGAAAATGGACAATTTTACTCACTCTGAGCTCTTAAAAAGTGTTTCTTCATCCCG